>PVJO010010079.1:0-66089 GCA_004026905.1 Hystrix cristata
GAAAATGTTTTGAGAATTATTGAATGGATGCTGCTTTGGATATTGTCTGTGTTCATAACTGCCTGAGATCTTAAGGGAAAAACATCTCTTAACCTTTTAAACTTTAGTTTCCTTAAGTGTAAATTAAAAAGAAAAAAAAGAATGGCTGTTTTAATCCACAATATCACCTTAAACATGGTAAATACATTAGCAGAATTTCTTTTCCTCTAAATTAATAAAATTTCATCTTTTAAAAAAATTATGTGGTAGTAGTGTCCTGTCTGGTGTTCCTGTAGTTGTAAGCTTCGGTTTTCTTTCAGAGTTGACAACTTTGGCTTGGGCCTTTTGCTTCGATCCAAGCAGATAAAACGGATGGTCTCTTCATACGTGGGGGAAAATGCAGAGTTTGAACGGCAGTTCTTATCTGGCGAATTAGAAGTAGAGCTGACACCTCAGGTGAGAAGATTTCTCTTTCTTTTACAATTCTAGCTTATTAATAAGTTTATGTTTTCCTCTAAAAATTTCTCTGTGCAAGAAGGAATACAGTTTACTGAGGCCAATGAATTTTGCTCATAAGCCACACCTGATGGTTGTTAGTGGACTAATATTTTACACCACTGTGTAATGGGAAAGGAAGTAGAGTGTTTCTAGAAAGAATATTTAGGGTGCAGAGTAAAATTTTAAATTTGGCACTATAATGTGTATTATGTCAGAAGCAAGCAGAAAGACTTGCTGAAATGTTTGAGGACTGTCCTGAAAGTTAGTTTCTGTGAATCATAGAATCAGACATTTGTGAATGACAGTGGTCAAGTCTTGCTGATACACATCAAGCACGTGCAGACCCTGGAGGGTGAAACTGGCTCCCTCAGAAGAAGTACTGGGACCAGAGCCCAGGTCCTCAGGGAACTGATGTTGTTACACAACAAGTAATTACAACAAGCAGTCTGGAGAGTTTTCTCTTCTTTTCTACATCATCTCCTAACTGATTGAACGCTTTATCGTAGAAGAAGGCGAGCATTTTGGTCATGTGGCTAAAGCAAGTGTCTCTAAGTTGTCTGTGTTGGGGTTCTACCTTGACATGCTCTGCTTTCATCTCTGCACCTGAGCTCCCACCTGCGTGAAAATGATACTAACTCTGACCTCATCTAGTTACTGATAGTGTAGCAAAATTAAAAAAATATTTTGATAATTAAATCGTTTGTGTGCTGGTCTAGACAACACTTGTGGGGCACGGTTCTTTCTGAGGCTTCACAGTATTGCAGTTATACCTGGCCGCCTACAATATTGTCACTGCGCTTACCATAGCATTACACCTGTGTTCGATACTTACTCAAATTTTGTTTCCAGTTTCGTGAAGAAACAAAAATACGCTTTCCTAGTCTGCTCAGGCTGGTATAAACAAATATCATGGATTGGTTGGCTTGAAAACCAGCAGTTTTTTTTTTCCTCACAGTTCAAGATCAAGGTGTCCAGCAGTTTAGTTCCTAATAAAGGCTCTCTTCCTGGCTTGCAATGGCTGACTTCCTTCTGTGTCTTCGCGTGGCAGAGAGCAAGTGTGTGAGTGAGCTTTCTGATGTCTCTTCTTGTGAGGATGCTGATCCTATAAGATCAAGGCTCTATATTTGTGACTTCCTTTAACCTTAATTGTCTTGTAGCTCCAAGTACAGTCATATTGAGAGTTAAGTCTTCAATTTATGAATTTAAAGGTGACACAGTTCAGTCCATAACGTGTACATTTTTTTTCACATTGCAGATCAAGGTAGCTTATCTTTTACATTGTGGAACTATTGAAAATTAATTTTTCAATCACCTTTTGTATATTTTGCGTTATCCCCTATTTTGTCAGAGGAGAATATAGGAGAGAAACTTCCGTAACATTTCTTTTGTTTCCCAGTAAGCTAAAACAAGTTGACGACACGCTCCTCAACTTAGTGTCATATAAATAAACAGTGGCTCTACCCTCTTCTTAGGCTGTGGAGAGCCCGAGGGGGAGGTGCTGATGAAGCTGTAGGGATTACAGCTCCTTTGGGGGTCAAGGCGGGTGCTTGGTGGAACACGCAGAGAGATTCTGCAGAAATATTCTACTTTCAGATCATTGCTCAGCTGGACAGAGAAGGAACAGAATATTCAGGGAGGGTCCACATGAAAATATTTTAAAGTAGAAGGTGTTATCATGGTCATTTAAGTGATTTAGTCTTTGAATGTTGTTGACTTAAAATGAAACACAAAGTGGAGTCATCTCTGTCCATTAGAGAGGACAGAGAAGCAGCTTGGTGGAAGAATTCCAGGGCTGCCTCAAGTCCCTCCTGCGACAGAAGATGCCACTCACCTGAATGACTCTGTGTCTGAGCTCCACCTTGTTAGTCTCTTCTTTGAATTAAATATTTAATGGGCCCAGTTAATGTAGACGGTAGTTCTCAGGACAGTGCGAGTAGACTGCTATTAATTCTTACATGAATTCTTACTGCTGATTAGCCGGTTAATTATCTACTAAGACACGATAAAGCAGGACCTCAGCAGCAGGTCTCAGTGTGAGGGAGTGTGTCAGGACATGTTTGGGGCTGGAGTTCCTGCACCTTGAGGGGACAGTTGGAGGGGAGAGACGCACGGCCCCCAAGTTGGAAGTCACTGGAAGAGGGCAGTGCTGTCCCTGGGAAGGATGATCAGAAGGAGAAACAAAGAGACTTCGTTCGCAGCTCTGCCTGCTGTGAAACAAAATGTGAAGTAATCTTGTCTCTTAAAACCAATTCACTCAGCTGTACTCTTTGCTTACCTTCAGCTTTTTCTTTAGTGAGACAATTTAGTAGATATAATATTTATGAAAATGGTTTAAAATAAGTTCTAAGATACATTTGAACTGTTACATTATTGAATTATTGTTATAAAGATGAAGAGACTTAGGCCGTATCTTCATATGGCACACAGTAAAACACAAAATTTTCATGATATTTTAAAAATACATACAGCTAACGTGACATAATTCAGATTTGAAATTTGAGACATCAAGAGGTGATTGGGAGATTGGGAAGCAGAAAGGATGACTAGACCGATAAGCAGTTACATTTTGAATGTGGACTGAGAGTGGAGCGGTTGTTGTCTAGAGAGGCAGAAAAAATTTTTAAAATTGATATGGCAGCATATGGTGTTGGGAAACTATGCATACCAATCTCCGGTGCTAGGTACTTTTTAGAATTATAAGTCTCTAGAGAGTGGGGAACTGAGTCTGTATATATTTCTGTGTCCCCAGACAAATGTGTTCTTTGTGAATTTTTATGGAGCGTTGCTTGCTTGTTTGTAGGGCACACTTGCAGAGAGGATCCGTGCAGGTGGGGCTGGAGTTCCTGCATTTTACACCAGCACAGGGTATGGGACCCTGGTACAAGAAGGAGGAGCACCCATTAAATACAACAGAGATGGCAGCATTGCCATTGCCAGTAAGCCGAGAGAGGTAAGACATGCAAGTAATGCCAGGATATCTCTTCTGCACGGGACTTGGGGTGGATTCACTGGGCAAAATCATCTTGGTAAGAAAAAGGATTCATTTCCATGAATATGATAGGTGAGACTTGTAGCTAAATTTGAGTATCTGCTAGTAATTAAAATCACATAGAGAAGCTAGAATAAATAAGGAAAGAAGCTATATTTCATATATAATGTACTGATAAAGATTAGCTAACTGATTTTATGAAAGGTTTTAACAAATTTAGGAACATTTATGATTGCTGATTGTGCTTGTATAGAAAATAGAGAAGTTGTTTGATTCATATGGAATTAAACTTTCATGCTCAGGTTCATCATCCTCATGTGACTGAAGAAGAAAAAACAAAGGAAAACATTAGCTTGATATCTTGGAAAGCAGGTTATAGTTATAATGAAATAGAGTGTTCGTATTATCAACTTTTTATTTTGTATCTTGAACAAACATGAGTTTTTCATTGATTAACCAAATTTATTTCAAAAGCTGAGTAGAATAGGGCACTTTGTTTTTTGAATGAAGCAGTTTCTATTTTAATTAAAAGATCAGTTTTAGAGGCATAGTTTACTCCATTTTCTAATCTCTATTCTGAGAAATTAAAAAATGTGGTTTTGTTTTTTTTTTTTTTGCCATACTGGGGATTGAACCCAAGGGCACTCTCCCCCTACATCTCCAGTCCTATGTATTTATTTATTCTGTGTTTGTGATACATAAGGAATATATTCACTGTGGGGTATTGACCATACACATATAGCATACTGATCCTTTTCACCTTGCCTTCCCCACTTTCCACCTTCCCATCTTCCCTGATCTCCAGCAACTTCACTCACAGAGAAGGGGAGACCTCTAGATATAAATGTTTGAATACTCAGATTTGAGATAATTTTAAAAATTACACAGAAAAAAAATAAAAATTACACGGGCCAATATTTCATCATTATATTTTTAGTGTCTTTCCATTCTCTTTGTCCAGATGGCTGAAAAGAGTTAACTATTGGTGAGGGGCTGCAGAAATACTGAACTTACACTTTTGAGAAACTGAATGTAGTAAATGAAGGAGTTTCTTATACTGTAGTGTTTGTGCCTCCAAGGCTGCTGGCTCTGCTGTCTTGATCTGGGGGAAGGTGAGGGGTCATTGAAAATGCCCCTTGCTCTAGTGTTGCCTGCAGCCGTGTCTTCCATCTGGAGCTTTGCCTTTCTGCCGAGAGTGACCTATATTGATTCAAAACTTTTATGAACATATTTTTCATATTCAATCTTCCTTTTTCCTTTAATGACTAATTGGATTTAAAAAGTTTTTTGATAAAGTAAAAAAAGGAGGCTAATTATGATGAACCTTAGATAAATACAATAAAAGTACCCAGAAAAATTAGGTTAACACTTTGATAGCTTACTAGAAATTATGGCATTAACTCACCTTGGAAAAATATGATACACTAGAATCTTTTCTGGGTACATTTGTGCCTGGAGCCGGTGCTGGAATCCAGTCATTTTATAATTTTGTCTGAATCCTCAGGAATATGATAAATTATTCCTTGAAACAATTCTTTTAGTTCTTTATTTACCTTGCTTATAGTTGGAAGAGGAAGTGAGTAAATTCCTTAGTTTAGTGGTATTTATTACAGTCTCACACTTTTAACGGGCAGTATTCTAAATGGATGGTCTCTAGACGCAGTCCACCTGCTAGTGGAAGAATTGACAGTGATTGAACGAACACATAATGTGTATGTTGGGAGTGCTGTGCAGAAAAAGCAAGCAAGGCAAGGGCAAAGCGAGTGGTCAATACCAGGCAGATGGTGTTCCAGTGGGTAGTCAGGGTGTATTATTCATTTCTCCTCGCTGAGAAATTTAAGGCAAGAGAGGTTTGTTTTGGTTCATGGTGCAGTCCATGTTTGGCTGGCTCTAAGGCGGAAATAACAGAGCAAAAGGGTATGGCAGAGTAAAAGGGGCTCAACCCATGGCATTCAGGAAGCCGAGAGAGAGAGACAGCAAGAGAGGGAGAGACAGGAGGAGCTGGGGACAAGAACGTACTCTTTCAGGTCATGGGCACAGTATCCACCTCCAGTCAGCCCCACCTCCTAACAGGAAGTCAGCTGTAGGGCACCCATGATTCAGTCACCTTCCAAACACATGAAATACTTGGGGGACATTTTAGATCTATTCCACTCCTGACCTCTAAGACTCATGTCCATCTCATTATGCAAAATGCATTTAGGCCATCTCTAAGAGTTGCCAAAGTCTTAACAGCTCTTGCATGCTTAAAGTCCAAGTCCAAAGTCTCCTCTGGGATGGAAGGCACTCTCTTAGCTGTGAACCTTTGTAAAATTCAAAAAGAAAGTTAAACACTTCCAACATACAATGACATAGGGTAAGCATTCCCATTTCCAAAGAGAAAAATAGGGAGATAGGAAAGAATCAGACCAAAGCAAGAAATAATCCTAGTAGGGAAAATATTAAATTCTGTAGTTCCATGTCCAGTACCTAGGGTAACTTGTGGCGAGATATAAGTGCTAAAGGTCTTGGGCAGCCCTGGACCTGCAGCACTGCTGGTTTCAGGGCTCATGCCCTCTCTTGGGGTGGTTTCTCTTACTGCCTGTAGCTTTCCTCAGTATCTATTTCCTGTTCCTGACATCTCCAACTTCCTGGGGTCTCCACTGCACCTTTGCTTTGCTCTTACAACTTCATGTACTGCCCTATCAGGGGATCCTGCCTGGCCTTACAGGCCTTCCTCTAAAATCTGGGTGGAAGCTTCCATGTCCCTGTAACTCTTGTATTCTTCATGAACCTGTAAAACCAGCGCCATGTGGATGATGCTGTTTTCTCATGGATTGCTTGTGAGGTATAAAAGAATTGAGGGTGCTGCTCATTGAGATAGGCAGGACATGGAATAATCAAAGAGCTGTATTTGCCAGATATGTGGTACATTTGAGATATCCGGGAAGCCCAAGAGGAGGTTCATGGGGAGCCTCAACTAGGTGAAAGTTTAGAGCTGGGATAGGAATTTCGGAGGCACCAGCATATGACATTTAAGCCCTTAGGACTAGATGGGTGGCTTGGACCCACACATGGATAGAGAACACTTCTTTGCCAGACAGATTGAGAAGAGAAGGAGGAACGTTAAAGAAATATGGGAAGGAATGACTAGTTGGTGACAAGAGAGTCCAGGGGAGTTTGATGATTTGAAAGACAAGGGACATTTTAGACAAGTGGGGGATCAACTAACCCAGAGTGTGAAGAGGCAGTGTAGTAAGGACTGGAATTGACCAGTGGATTTGCAGAAATGTAGGTCCTTGGCAACACAAGAAGTGGTTTTTCTAGAATAGAGGGCATGAAAATCCAATTGGAATAGGTTCAGGAATGAACCTGAAGTTGAAGAAGTAAAGACTGAAATGCACAACTCTTTCAAGTGAATGCAATAACTAGCTTGATAAAACTAGTTCTTTCCCCCTTTTAAATTTTAGAATCAGTTCTATTCAAGGACAGCCAGTGTGTACACATCAGGAAATTATATAATTGGAATATGAAAGAAAAGCCAATTGCTTGATTTTGCCCTCTCTTATCAAATATTTACTTCGGTTTTCTAGGTACGTATGCAAAACACTCAATTATCATCATTGGTGTTTACAGTGAGGGTTTCTGAAGTACGTAAACAATTTTAAAATAATAACTTGTTATGTATTGATACACAGTTTATGAACGTCATGTTACTGAGATCTGTATTTCTCTATCGTACGCCAGGTTCATTATTTTATAGCAGGAAACTGGGATATCTTTAAAGAAGCTTTCTTTTAGGAAAGCTTTCTGTTTAAAATTATTTTTATTGATTGATTGATTGGTTTTTTTTGAGACAGGGTCTTGCTATGTAGTTCAAGCTGGTCTTGAACTCACTATATTGCTCAGGGTGGCTTTGAGCTCATGGTGATCCTTCTGCCTCAGCCCCTTAGTGCTGGGATCCAGGCGTGCCTCACTGCGCCCAGCGTTAAACCACAGGTTAAAAAAAAAGTAAATAAATGTACCGAAAGTTTCTATTGAAGCCTTTTCGAAAATGCACTTAGTCTGATATTCCACTAGGGGGTGCAGTAGGAATGAGACTGAGGTTCTGCCTTTGCCTGGCTCTGTCTTGGGGAGGGTTGGAAAGCCAAAGGCTCTTCTTCCCGCTCTCCTTTGTTTTACTTCCCAGAGCCAAAGCCCCAAGAAGAACAAGACAGAGTTTTGCTTTGTGTTCTCCCCTACATTTTGTAGTAGAATTAAAACCCAATAAACATAAAGTCAATAGCATTTCACTAAATCAGCACAGAAGAGATAAAATAAAATGAAATGTAACATTCATATTAGCAACAGAAACCATGAAGTGTCTGTGAAGACGCCTAAGAAAAATATGCAGAGCTCTTATGGAGAGTAGTGATAAAACTACTGAAGGAGGTAAATGAAAAGTTCAGTAGAAATAGGCGTATATTGTGCTCATTAGTGGGAAGATGTGATCCAGCAGATCTCTCAGAACTAATTAACAATACTGTAGATCCCAATTAAAATCCCAGTGGGTGATTGTAAATCACAGATTGAGAAGTAAAGGTGAATGAATTTTTATAACTATTTTATATTCAAAAAGCACTAATGGGCCTTTTCATGTAACTTACATAGGTTTTTTTTTCTGGGGTAGAAAGAAAGAGGGTCTATTTTTCATGTTACATATCCTACCTATACACACAAATAGTAAAATATTAACATAGTTTCTCCGTCAGACCCATAGAACCTAGTTCCTCAAATGCATCAAACTTTCTCTCATCAGTGTGCATTTGCACATTCTGTCCTTGACTGTGTCCCTAAAACTGTCCTTTCACAGTCTTTGTTGCTTAATGTTACCTACAGATCCTCTATTGAGACCCCCTTCTTTGATAAACCTTTCCTCATTAGCTTGTATCCCTACCGTCTGCCTCAGTTCCAGCTTGCATTACAGTGCACCAGACCTGTGCAAAAGCCTGACAGTGCTCTGTCTGTCTCCTGCAGGTGAGGGAGTTTAATGGCCAGCACTTCATTCTGGAAGAAGCAATTACAGGGGATTTTGCTTTGGTGAAAGCCTGGAAGGCAGACCAAGCAGGAAATGTGATTTTCAGGTATTGCAATGGTTTTTTAAAAAGTATTAATGTATTAATGTAATACATATCAGCAGGTCTATGTTTCCTAAGTTATGATTGTGAAAAAGATATGATAGTGAATTTAATATTTAAATATTCATTGAAAAGGGCCTACAGTCATACACACCCATGCGTATGTTGTATGTGTACATATGTAAATGCATGCAGGGCTGTTGTATGATGTACCTGTAGCAGTCTGTGCTGATGGGTTGATGTCCATGTCGTACTGCTTATTAAATATTTGGGTGTGGGTGCCCTGTACATAGTCACATGCAGTTACTTTTTCCCTGGGTATTTTCCTGTGTCAAGACCAGTTATTTTCTTAGCAAATAGTACGGTAGTCCACTTTTGATTTTGATATTGTTATTTATATACATTGTCTTAAAATATCAAATTTACTTTGATTTTCTGGGAAGATACTGCTAATAAGAATTTAGGTCAGGTTTTTTCTAGTTCTGCTGGTGTCTCCCGGGATATGCTTATAAAGGTTTGAGCTGAAAAGTTGCTTATCCTTAACAATGTTGACTTTTCATTCACATTTTCTGGATAGCCACAGGCTTAATAGATTTTTAATGTTTCTTGATTATCTGAAGCATACTAACTTCTCAGTATTTAGTGTCTTAGATTAGAAATTGTATGGTTGTATTTTGAAAGTTTTGCAGTCTTTGACTATATACATTTGTTTTTCAAAATGTGTCACCTTGAAGACCTTACCAATTAGGTTACAGGAGTCGTTTTCTTTCTCATAATACTGTTTTTTGGCATTTTTAATTAACAATGTTTTGTCCTTAGCAGATGCTGTTTTATTGTAATCCCAGTTAAATTCTCGGTGGCACTTCATGTCATTTTTGTTTATTTCTGAAGAATGTATATGATGTTAATACTGTAATTTCTTGAATTCAGCTAATTTTTAAAAGCATAACTACTTTTGACAATTATAAGAGACATTTTATGTCATACCTAACTTATTTGATGTGTTGGTGTAATGTTTGCAAAGTTGAGTTGCTTATTTTAGAGAAGATTTTGCTTTTTAGAGAAGATTTCACTTTTTAGAGCGAAAGAAACAGTAGTGGCCTCAAAGAGCTAGTAAGACATGGCTGTGGTTGATTTCCCTTGACAAAAGAAATTCTGTGATTTATATATATTTCCAGAAACAAAAATACATTTAAATTTTTATGGTTGGGGAAGTGTTTTAAAGAATTTAGAAATGCGTAACTATCAGCAAAATTGGTACAGTGTCTTCTTGAAATTTTTACACATGAGGGTCTGATGTGGGTGTTGAACTTTGAAAATTTCATCAGAAAATGGTTTTCCAGAATGATCTTTATAGATGACTCACAGATTGCCAGTGAAGGTTCCATTTAATTTCAGCAATAGGCTGCTTTTTAATAGAGAATGTAATTACTATACTTTCTCGCATAAAGAACTCACTACTTTTCTTTTTTTAACATTTTAATGACAGCAGATTATTTAGTGAAATCTTTAACTGTAGAGAGAAAGTAGCATCTTTGTTCAAA
Organism: Hystrix cristata; assembly: GCA_004026905.1. Taxonomy (NCBI): domain Eukaryota; kingdom Metazoa; phylum Chordata; class Mammalia; order Rodentia; family Hystricidae; genus Hystrix; species Hystrix cristata. Next base: position 10,107 of record PVJO010010079.1, read on the forward strand.
GATTTAAGGAAACTTGTTGCAAATAGAGTAGATTTTCATTTTATGTTTTGTGTATAAGCCGTATGCTCATCATGAAAAATAGTTGCTTTCACTCAACCTTTTTAGAAAAACTATAAATTGAATGAAGTGACCATAATATTTTTTAAATTTGTAAAATAGCTATAAAATTTCATTAAAGAAAAATGTGGACTCTTTTAAAAACGATTCATAAATTCTTTGTTAATAGAAATTCTTTTATCTACATCATCTTAAAGTCAAAAGGTACTTATTTTGGCTTTTGTTTCACTTCTTCCTTATTTCTCTCATTTGTTAGGAAAAGTGCAAGAAATTTCAATTTGCCAATGTGCAAAGCTGCAGAAACCACAGTGGTAGAGGTAAGAGAAGAGGGTATTTCTAAATTCCTGCTGTTAATTTTTTATCTTAATGTTGTGTATTAGTTTAAGAAAAAGTATAACAGTCTTTTTATTTTCTGGAGGATAAACAATGACAACTTTTTTTGTTTTGGATATGGAAGGAGCTTATTTATATGTGTAATTTAAACACATTAAAATATTTGGTGTAATAGCAGCTTTCTGGTCAATAGGAGCCTCACTAGGATGCTCTCTCTAGAAATCTAAGCATGGGGCAGCTTAGAAAAGTCCTCTGGTTTTAGAATAAAATAGTTATAAACCTCAAGATGAATTTATGTATGGTCATGCATCACTTGGCAGGGATACAGTCTGAGAAATGTGTTTTTAAACAATTTCTTCACTGTGCATACATCATAGAGTGTATTTACACGAACTAAGGTGGCTTTGATGGTACCAGACCTTTTACTTATGGGACCACTATTGTCATGTGTGTGGTTAGCCATTAATTGAAACAGCTTTATGTGGTGCATGACCATATATAGAATTCCAGGAAAATAGTAAATTGCATGACAAGTTCATTATCTTGCCGAAGTTGGTGCTGTGAATTCTTTAAGGGAGAAGGGTAGTACAAATAATGGCTTTGATATGGTTCCATTTGGAGCAGTTGAACATAGGCACAGACTCCCTTAGGCATCTCAGGATTTGAGAGCAAGTTCAATAGTTCTAGAACCTTCCCAGTGTTAAGACTGGGATGGAAATAGGTGCTTACATCAAAACCATGGCATTTGGGGTATTTCATGTATTTGATTACCAAAGGAGACTTCAAAATGATTCTCAATTTCTGGCTTTGAGAATTACTTTGGTACCAAGCATTCATGGGAGTTTGAGATAGCTTTCCCTTGTGAAAACTCTATAGGAGCCAGATTTTGGAGCTGGAAATGAGATTATATATTCCAGTCTTTCACATACGGGTGGTGTTGTATGTGACATCTTTTGATTCATTCATACGGCCAGGATGGTGTTTCTTGGATACAGTTTAGGAGTATTTTTGAAACAATCAAATGTTATATAGTTCCATTCCTCTTGTCAAATGAAGTGCATTATTTTTACATTGTTGAGGGTTGTAGTTTATTTTGCAATGGCGTTGAATGTTCTCTGTGTTGAAAATGAGTAATGTGGTTTATCCTTTCTATGTAATCTGTTTCTTATTTATCGAAATGTCTTGGTGACCTGTCCGTGGCACATATCTGAAGCATTCCTGAAGAAAGGCCTATCACATAACTTATAATAATCAATAGCTTAACACTCTTTTGATTTTATGTACATCTGTAAAACTACCAGAAGCTGATATTTCTTCCCTGAATACAGAGGGGCATTATGTATTATTCTGGGTAAAATTCTATTTAGATTTTTTTTCCTATTATAAGCTAGCCCTTTTCAGCTACTTTTATTTTTTACAAGAACAAAAAATGACTTTCTAGTGCCCGAGAGTCATTACAGGTATTAGGGAAGAGAGGCTTTCTTTTGGTATAAGAGGAGAGAAAATTCTTTAAGCCTGTGAATATAATACAGGCTGCCCCTGTCTATTCTGGAAGAGAAATCTCTGATCTGTCACAGCACACTGTTCTGGTGGGCCTAGACCTACATTAGGTCTCTTTGGACACAGTGCTGTGGGCTGTCATTGCCAGTTGACTGCACTGTCCAATATGGTAGCCACTAAGCACATGTGACTTTCAAAATTCAAATTAATTAAAACTAACTGCAATACAAATTCAGTCACAGTTCAAGGGCTCACTAGCTACATGTATCAGGTGACTACTACGTTGATCAACACAGAGATGGAACATTGTCGTCAGTGCAGGAAGGTTTATTGGTTAGGGTGGATTAGAAGAATCAAGAGGAAATCCATGTGCCATTCTAGTTTGGGAACTTCAATAAAGTAGCTGTTTAGGCAATACAATCACTATAAGCCTCTGCATGTTTGCAGAAGGGATCTACACGAGCAGAGATTAAGTCGGAAGAACTGTGCCCTGAAAAGTGGAAAATAATTTGGAAGTCGGGATGGTGTAAAATATTAGGCATTTTCTTGTATGAAAACTCTATTTTGACTTTGTGACTTTGGAATTATTTTGAGCCCAGTGAGTAACCTGGACGTCTATGCTCTTGTTCTGTGCTGTGATTGTGCACTCTGTTACCCGCACTGCCCTCCCAAGTGCCTCTGACCCTTCTCTTCTAGCCCTGTCCTACTGTATTCCATAGCAGTCCTACGGGCTGGGTGAGTATGAGTTGTTCTGAAACATACCATTTCAAAGGAATCTTGACACATTGTTAAACTGCCTGATTATTCTTGTGAATGCTAAGTGTTAACAATGACAGCTACTGTTAATCAAAAGTTTATTATTTGTCAATCACTACTGATTCTTTATGTGAATTACTATTTTTAAAAATTCTCACAATAGTCTTAGGAGTTAGGAGTCATAATTATCCCTATTTTACAGATGAAAACTTTCAGGCATGGAGAGGTTACGTCATGTCATAGAGCTAGGTGGAACCAGGGGAGAAACATAGAAAAATTGATTCCACATGTGGAATACTTAAAATCATTAGAAATGGATGATGTTTTAAACTCTTGAAAGATTGAACCTCCAGACATACAGTCCTTTTCAGTGCAGATGAGGAGATTTTTTTCAACCTGTTCCTCTTTTCCCAGCCTTTTTTGCTAGTTATTCTGGTTCTAGTCTTTCCCAGCAGTACTGTCTACCTTGGAGACGGCTTTGAGAAAACCGCCATAGCAAGATTCATAACCCTGTAGAATTCATTAAGTCTTCTCTTGGACCGTATTCACTCTATTGAATGACCTCTTGATTTTTGCAGCTTTTCATATATTTCCCTAAACATGGTGACTGAATGTCCACTCCAATACTACAGTATCTTAAGCAGTGGTAACTATTACAGTGATAGACCTCACATTTTAGACAAAGAATTTTTAGCTTAGAAGCCTTCATTCATCTTTTTCTTACAGATGAACACATGAAGATATTTTGGTAGCGGAATCTGGGCTGCAGTCTCTCTAGAAGATTCTTTTTTTTAAAATAGATTTTTATTAAAATTTATCCAAAATTACACAGACTTACAGGCCATTACACAAGCTTACAGACCAAATAAATTGTACCTTTTGCTTATGACAGTGAGCAAGGTAAACAACCACCTACATACAGCAGTAAGTCACAACTGTATAAAATTACCATAGTACCCAGTGTATGGGTCACTGATTTAAGTTTGGGTTATTAGGTTATTTTTAAGATATCATTATTCCTCTGGATTCCCATTCCCCTCCCCCTTTGCCCTCTTCTTGTTCCCTTGAACCCTTTGTCTATTAGCTTATATCTAACACTTCGTCTTTTTGTATCCATTGTTTACTTTTTTCTTTTGTTTGTATTTTACCTCACTAAATGAGGGATACCATATGGTATTCCAGCTTGCGAGACTGGTTTATTTCACTCAATGTTGTATTTTCCAGGTCCATCCATAATGGAATACTATTCAGCTATAAAGAATGACAAACTAGAGTCATTTGTAGGGAATCTCTGGAAGATTCTTCCCAGTATCTTCCACTCCACAGTGTGGCATCTTTTCGGTCCTTCTCGCCATTTACTTGAGTTCTAACTGATTTTAAGGAAGATAGGGCTATAAATATCTAAAATATGAATGATGATTTCCTTAGACACATTACATTTCTTTGGGACTTAGAAGCAGGACAGGAAAGGATCATCTAGGCCACTTATTACACTTTTTTTGCTCATGTATATTTTTAAATTGTATAGCAATTAATTTACAGTAAATGTTTTAGGTTGAGAAAGAAATTAATGTATTTATATCAGGTGAAAAAGAGAAAATCAGATCTGCCTTTGATATAGATTATTTCTGGTTTCTACAAATGAGGAATATGAGTCCTTTTTAATGAAAGTGTTTCCCTCTCTGATGTGTTCTAAATAAACTTACAAACTGTGTAAAACCAAAGAGGTAACCAATGATGTCTGTTTTCAGCAAAATTGATATGAGTATTTTTATCTTTCTCAAAACCTGCAGCCATTTGCATACTTCTCTGCAAAGTTGTGACCTAGTTAGTGCTGGTTACAGCCTTTACCCCTTCTTTAGGAAACGGATGGTTACTTGAGAAGAATAGTGCAAGTGGGTGCATATCTTGGCACTCATGCCAGAGAGATGTTTCCCTCTTTAGCCCAGACGGTGTTATTTCTGGACCTCCCTGCCTTTCAGTGGGTGAAGTCTTCCCTGATAAACCTCACAAGTTTAAGAGTAAAACCAGCCAAGAATGCTCTTGGGTATTGCATTACACATGTATAATGAGGAGCAGCAAGGACTGCTGAGCATTGTGAAAGGAACTCATTTGGTTCTTTCTCAGGAGGAATCTTGTTAGCCTTTCAACTCTCCATGAGCCCCTCTGATTGTTTCCTCTGTGCATACTCCACCATCTTGGGTTTCTCTGGGAAGTGAGCTGTTTTTACATGTTTTTAAGGGACTTTGTAGTAGGAAACCTGGGAGGAAGGCCTGGAGTACTTCATTCAAGAGACTGTTAATGCTTTGTCCCCTGCCAGCAGCTCAGCATGCTCATGCTGTCAGAAAAGGTCATCTGACTCAGCCACTGAAGCTGCCTGGGACCAAAATAACCTGGCTTCTTTGGTTTTCTCTGTGCTGTCAGGTTTGTGCCGTGGCTTGTGTTATGAGATAGAAAAGGTTACACAAAGCTCCTTCCAACCATTTTAGTTAATTTTGGCTTTTACTTGAAGTAAGCATGTTCGTTTTCACAAATCAAAATTATTTGCCATAATTGCCTATGAAAAAACTGTATTTCATGATGTTTAATGTACACGTGTATATCTATGTGATTTAGTGTGTGTGGTTTAGCAAACATAATAAAATTGAGCTTCTACAAATCCACCTAATGGAAGAATTAGAGCCTGCTTCCTGTCTGGATATAACCACTATCAAGAAGATTATGTTTATCAGTCTCTTGTTTTTTAAAAAGTTCTGGATCATGAAGTATGGGAGATTATTTTCCAAAATGGTATCCTAAGACTTTTTTTGTTATATTTATAAGAGCCAAACTTTGAGAACTGTAACTTCTTTGTTGTGATGGTGCCTGGCATATCCCATCCCTCATTTAGCTATTAACTACGGAAAAGATTAAGGGCACATCTGCCATGTTGCCAAGCACACACGTATTATTTCTGGTTAGTGAATGAGGAAAGGTGCAGATCACAGAGTAAATGATATTATAAATGTTGTTTTAAATGTGTATGACGGATTATTATAAACACATAATTATAGGCAGAAGGATGTAATGATTCCTCCTGAGGCTAACACCTGGCTCCAATGACTATTACCCCATCTACAACCCCATCTTCTTTCTTTCTTCCTTGACCTGTATTACTCTGAAACAAGTACCAGATAATATGTCTCAATGACATCTTAAGGAAAGTTTACTGATACTCAGAAATTTGAGTATGCCAGGCATAGAAAATACTCGGGAAAATCCCTGGCTTTATGGTGCATTCATCCTGATGGTCAAGATATAGAATAAATAGAATGAATGAATAAATAAATAAAAAATAAAATATATATAAATAAAATAAATATAAATAAATAAATAAAATATAGTATAATAGATAATTGTTAAATGTTAAAAGAGGAGAAAAATGCACAGGAAAGGAACATATTATCAGGGAAAGAAACTGAGATTTTAGTTAAGGTGTCAGTAGGAGTTTCAATGAGATGACTTGTTAGTGAAGAACTCAAGAAAGTAAGGACGCTGGATTGTGAGCTGAAGGGAGACTTCTGTGGGAGGTGTGGCAGGTGCAGAGGCTTGAGGCAGAAATGTTCCCGGTGGTTTGCAGAGTGGGGTGGCAGACTCTTCTCCAGGGCTAAGTGGTAGGCTGCAGAGTCTTACATGAGAGTAACTCTCTTGAGAGTAATGGTAGCACCCTTTTCAAGGCTGTGCAAAGTATGATTTTTACTTTTAGGGTATTTTGTAATAGTTTCCATGAAATGATTATGCCTCGCTATGATTTGGATGTGGTGTGTCCCCTGTAGCTTCATGTGCTAGAAGCTTGGTCTTGTTTTCTGGCCTTAAGAGGAGGTGGAATGTTTAAGAAGTGAGGCTTAGAGGCAGGTGCTTAGGTTGTGGGGGCACTGCTTTTGGAAGGGATTAATGCTGTGTAAGAGTCAGTGAGCTCTCTAGTGAGCAGGTTGTTGTATAAAAGTCCACCCAACAAGCATGGCTTCTTCCTCACATGGCTGCTTCCCTCTCTGCTTTTTTGCAGTATCATCAGGTAGCTAAAGGGAGCCCTCTCAGAGACAGAAGAGATGGGCCTGTTTCCTCTTGGACTTTCAGCCTCCAAAATTCTGAGCAAAATAAACTCCTTTTCTTTATAAGGTGCACAGCCTTAGATGTGTTCTTATGGCAACAGGAAACATACTAATGCCTAAATGTGACATTAAAGTTCTCGGTGAGTGGACAGTATGATTTTGAGATTAGAGCTTCCTGGCTTTTGTGACTTTTTGGCCCTGTTTGAAGAAGTTTGGATTGATAATGCCTCATGAATTCTCTTAGCAGAAGTGATTCAATTGGTTATTGTTTCATTCTCCAATAGATTGTGGGAACACAGTGGATTTTGACCAGGCAATTTAATCACTTTGGTGGATCCTGTGAATATTTAATCTCTACCAAGCAGGCCAATTAATGTTTCAGTGTCTTAGAGACTTTGGCTCTCTTGCTTCCTGCTTTAGCGAAAATGAAATGCTGAGGGGATAAACATACTTCCTACCCTCTTAACTTTCTTTTATTCTTAATCTTTAGATTGCTAATGCCTTGATACAATTTCTAAAGCACTGGAACTCAAAAGTGTTTTCAAGAGACATAAAAGGAAAAAATGGTTATAAATAGGAAAAAATAAGGTTCAATCCACATCAGACAAACAGTTCTAACCACACTGAGACATTTCATTAGACAGATCCGTTTCAAGTGTTCACATCATATGCAACTATTTATCATACCTGTGTGGAATTCATTCACACAGAGACATCTCTGTTTGACATATGGAGACATGGTATTTGTGAGAACTTGACTGAAATGTCGAATTTGACATTCATTATGTGAAACTTAATATGTTAAATGCCCTTTGTTGCACTTTAGTATTAACCTGGTAAAGCTCTCCGCTTCAGTTGGGTAGCTAGAAGAATGAGGCTAGCACCAAATGGTTTATTCGAATCCTATTGCATCCACTACATGAGCCAGTTGAGTTAAACACTTTTAAAAAAGGTGAAGAAGTACAGGAAAGAAAGATATTCGATATATAAAATTAAGGAAGCCTAATCGACCCTTTTCCTCCTAATTGACCCTCCATGTACTTTGAAAACTCTTGATCCTAAGACAGAATATCCTTAGCATCCTAAGTGTTAACTTTTGGGATCAATATGAATGTTATATGGGATTACTTTTTAGACCTATTAAGTTACAGTATATCTTCAATTTACATTTATTTTCCTTACAGTTGTTTAGTTATGCTTTTTTATGCTTTTGGATTTCATTTGTTTTATCGAGTATTGAATCACTCAGAAAGATATCTGTAAATTTTATGCTGCAGATATAGCCAAAGATAGAATGCTTTGACAGAAAACATGCTAATATCCTAACATAACTACATTAAATGAACTGTTTGGTTCTCGTTGTTTCAAAGTACCAAAGTATTTAAAGACCATTCATTTCCTTGAGTTTTCACGAAATGCTAAATTGATCTGAAAATATCTGGGTGCTAATGAAGGTGTGTTTAATGAAGACATATTCTAGTTGAGCAGTTTGGTAAAATAACCTTCTGGATATAGAATTTTTGTCATGCTAATAAATATAAAAAATATGGAGTTGGTAAGTGCCCAGCATTTGCTTAACTGCATTTCTTTTGATGTCCTGTTATAGATTACTAAATATAATTCTTAGCCTAATGACCATATTCATCCAGAAGAACAGCAGAATAGAAATTCAGTTCATTGATGATAAAAATATATTAAGCAAAGTGCTAATCTTGACATTTTATTTCTTGTTGCTTGGTAACAATGCACAAACTTCGTGAGAGAGTTCCATTATCTCAGGTACAATGGACTTCATTGCATTGTGGGGTAGAGACACAGATTACAGCAAGTCATTTGTATGCCATTATCCTCTCAAAATTTTGGTGCTGTTTCTTATTATCACAGAGATCCTAAAAGAAAAAGTCATTTTAATAATACATCCCTCTTTCTTGATGGATTGATGAATTTAATTCTAGCTATTTTTAGAATTTTGATTTTGTATCTATTTATAATTTCTGAAGCTTCACAAATTTGTGTTTTAGCAACCTGCACTATATAAATTCAGGCTTTTACATGCCTTTATAACTATGCACATTGTAAGTGATGCTTCATTAGTTCTACTGGAGCATCTTTTATCTTTACCAACTGGAGAAGGAGAAAAAATATCTGGGCAGAATTTTTTGCCTCATAGAAGATAATCAGGGCATATTTCTTATCCTTCTCTAACATGCGATGTTCCTAATTTTAGTACCTACTTCAGTACATCAGGAGAAGGAATCCTGTTGAACCCCATGATTTGTTTTAACTAAAAACCTGATTTGCATTGTAAATAATTATATTTTTTCTATACTATTAGTTCATAATTATTATTGTTTACAACAGAGGTTATACAGCCTGTAGCCTGTTTTTTACCACCTAAGAATTAAAAATGTTTTTATATTTATCAAAAGGTCAATAAAAAGAAAGAAAAGTATGTGACAGCAACAATTTGTAGCCTGTAAAGTTTAAAATACTAGCTGGCCCTTTATAGAGAAAAGTTTGCAGACTGTTAGTTTACAGCATAATTTCCACTTTCATAGTCAGAGTATGTTAAATGTTATTCAGTATTGTTTCTTTAAAAACAGTGCATTTAATTGAAATAAAACAATGATACATGGTTTCAAGAGAATTAGTGAAATATTACACAGAAAAATAGGAATTTGTATAGATGTAACAAAATGACTGCAATTTGTTAGGCCTGCTTTTGGGGCAACCCTGAGAAGAGGAGGGTTATGTACAGAAACTTCCTTATCAAGTTCTGATTGTGTTACAATCTCTTTAACATCTCAGTGCCTCTGTCTGTAAGTCTAACTTGAATATGGTATAATTACAGATTGGTAGACTTATTAGAAGCATCTTGCCTTTTCATTCATATTTAATTTGCCTCATACTCAAGGGCCAGTTCCTTGTGTACACAGATGAACAGCCAGATGAGTGTCACTACCTGGGTCAGTGGGATGGGGAATTCTCCAGCCTGATCAGTGTCCAACATGGAGCTGCAGATCTTGCTGACTAGCAGAGTTTCTAGGAGCTGAGGAAATAATTCAGAGTTGAAATCACTGTGTGTGCCTGGGGCTTGGAAGGGCCCCACAGCTGAAGTGTATTCTGGTGATAGAAGTCAGTTATTTTAGTCAGATTTACTTTGCTCCTCTTGTAAGCAGAGGCTCCAAGAGCTCTGTACTTGAGTGCCATTTCCATCATAGCATGCATTTATTATTACCTTGTTTGCACAGTGCTTTATGCTTTTCAAAGCACTTTCACGTAGAGCATCTCACTTGATCCTCTAATTATCAGGTGAGGTTGGAGAAGAAACAACTTTATTATAGTATTACAAATGAGAAAGCTGAAACATGGATACGTTTCTTGGGCTAGGCCACTAGGAAGTTGAATGGCTTAATGAAAAGGACACCTAGAAGGCTTCGTTTAAATCCTGACTTTCCATCTTCTGTCCCTTGCTGGCTGCTGTAAAAATATTGAGGCTTAATTCTGGGTTAGTCACCAGTGAAAACTATAAAACCCTAAAAATGTAGGTAAGTAGGTATATGGGCTTTTGGTAGGAGTTTGGATTTTATACTGAATTCAAATAAAAGGGTCATAGTTCTATCTGAAGTGATTTGTGTAGATTGGATTTCACAGAGGTGGGAGGAAAGGCAGGGGGGTGAATGAGCAGATCCGGGTAGGAGCAAATGGTGACTTTAATTTGAATAGAGTGGAGTTGGGCAGGGAGATACAATATTTTTGAAGGGGAATCTGCCCAATTTGCTGACACCTTGGACATGGAGTGCTGAGAGCAAGGAAAGCCAGAAATGAAAATGACTCTTACCCCTGGCTCGGGCAATGGTGTGACACTTACTGACATGAGGAAACCTGGAAAGAGCACGTTCCATGGGAGATGGGGAAAGAATTCAAGGGCTGTAGCAGGATTGATTAACTTTTTAGACATTCACTTGGTGATACTCCAGGTGCAGATGAACATGGAACACAGTGTCGAGAGAGATCTAGACAGGAATTACATATTTGAGAATAACTATGTATATTTGTTAACTTAGATTGTGGAATAAAAAAGATCACTTAGGGAAAAATAGTCCTCAGCCTAGACCCAAAGATGTCTCTTTCCTTCCTTCCTTCCCCGAAATACAAGATTAAGAATCTCACTAGCTTTGTGACCTTGAACAAATAATTTGAGAACTCTCATTTCTTTGTAGCGACTCCTGTCTCTTTGCCTATTTCATAGGTCTATTTTGAGCATCAGTAGGCTAGGGCATTTGTGCTTTCAAAAGCTTTAAGGTTCTACAGTCTCATCTTGATCCCTCGCTGCTGCTTTGGTTAATAAACATCAGGTGACTACTGTTGCTTTCACTGACCCAGTGATGATGAGTGTTGAACTATATTATGAATAGCAACTGGCAGTGCACACTTCTGTATCCTTTCCCTGTTTTCCAAGGTTCTCGAAGCCTAGGGCAGTGAAAATTCCACAGTGCCTCCGGTTTCTAAACTCTCAGTGTGTTATAAAAAAACTAACCTAAATTGCGTTTTAAAAATATTGTTGTTGGATGTAGTGGCCCATGCCTGTAATTCTTGCTACCTGAGAAGCTGAGGCAGGAAGCTCATGAGCTTGAGGCCTGGTCACTCTTTATAACTTAGATAATATTTAAAGTCCATCAAAATCAAGTCAAATATGTTGATACCTTATATCAAACAAAAACTACAATGACTTCTAAAAAGAGAACGATAGACACTCTGAAGAAAGAAAGGTTCTTATAAATCTGTCATTTCATTAGCTTGAGTTGCACACATCCAGAAATTGATGAGCTTTCTCTGCCTTCAGATTTTAAATAGAGTGTTAGTCAATGATGTCTTTCATCTCTCTGTATATTGTGGTTCAGAGGATTCAGATATTCTGCTTTGGTACGAAAATTAAAGTTTGTTCCCTGATAAAACTTGCTTATACTGAATATTCCTCTAGAAGTTTTTTTGAACTTCAGTAGCCATCTGTTATTCTTTCTGGAACAAGAGGAACAAATACATAAAGAGGGCTTCAGATATTCACTGATGATTGACATTTAACCATGGGGCACCATTGCCTGCATGTGTCAGAGGGACTAAAGTTTCGAAAACTTATTTTCCATATGCCCTGAGGATGTTAATATAAGTAAATTGTACATAAGGAAGCAGGTATATTTTCACTGCTTCCCTTATGAAAGCTTTGCCTTGTTGAAGTTTCACAGAAGCATGAAAAAGTACATTTTGTTTTGGATGAAATTATTGAAAAGTTGTTTAATATAGGAGAAATAATGAAAGACTAGAAATCAAGAAACATTAACTACTGGAAAATAATGGTTTTCTGCTTTTGGTTCATTCCTTTGAAAAAACGCGAGACCACTCATGGCCAAGAATATAGGTCACCTTCTCTCTGATTCAGGTTTTGAAGCTAAATGGTAATATATTGCACTTCTGTCACTTAGTAACTGTGTCCGCATTCAGATACTTTGAAGAGAATTCTAAATCCAGTAACGCTCCAGCGAAGTAAAACAGGAGTGTGAAGAATCCTACTATTTTTTCTATAATTTCTGTGAAAAGGAGCTGGGTCACTCATTTAAGAATCTATTTTAGTTTCCTTAGTAATCGGGGGAAAGCATATGAGTTTTGCCTTGTATTGTGAAAAAGTTCTGTTCAGTTTAGAATTTCATTTCAAATTTTGGAAAAGCTTTGCTGGCGCAGACAAAACTCAGGGAGGAAATATTCATCATTACCAAATCCAGTTGAATATAGGTTGACTAAAAAAAGCTACAAGATTAAGGCTGTTAAGAGTTTGAAAGTTTTGGTATAATCTAAACTTTTCTCAGTTTGAGGAATTTACAAAGTTCATTAGTTTTGAGAATTGGTTTTTTTTCCAGACGTGGAATTAGGTCTTTAGAAATTAAAAAAATGTACTAAATAGCCCTTTAAAGGCAGTATTATAACTCAGTTCCTGCTATAAAAAGAAGTATTGTAACAGCTGTTTTATTTATAGCTTTTTTCCCCAGTGCTTTTGGCATCAAAATATATTTGTACTAAAAAAGTTTTCATTTATTTTCCTCCTTTGTTGGCTCATATTTTTAACATATAAGATGGCATTTCATGTGCAACCTGATGTGGACTAAGTTTTATAAGGAGATAGGAAAATGAAATAGAAAACTTTTTTTAGTGAAATTGATTCCCAGGATATAGGAGGGTTAGTAAAATGGTCCAAATAGACTATGTATAGCTCTGATTTTATAACTGAAATATTTTCAGGAGTAGTAATAGCAGATAAAGGAGTTATAGCTTAATAGTAATGAAAATAAAACAGCAAAAATAACAACAATAAGTACTATTTATACCATGTTCTTATGTTCAAAGCAGTTTAAGTCATCATTGTAATAACCCAGCAAAGTAGGTTTTATTATCCTTACTTTATAGATGGAAGAAATGGGGATAAGGAAAGGTTTTAAGGAAAGAAAGCCGGTAAAAGAGACTCAGATTTAAACATACTTCTTTTTGCTTCCAAAGCTTACATTCTTAAGCATAAATAAAGGGTGACTGGTGCCTTTTGCTTCACATTTTACAGTGTTAACACTTTTATATAATTTGCCACCTCCTTACTGGCAGCATTATAGAGCTTTACTTAATTGAATTTTTCAGTTAAGTAAGTATAGCCCCAGGATAATGTTAATACTTTCATAAACAAAAATTAAAGATCTACTCAGTAATATTAACCTTTTAAAACCTACAAAACAAGATGATCTTCTAAAAATTATAAAATGAAAGCCTTCACACTTGGGAAACTAGATTGGTTTTCTTGCATTTGAAAATTGGGTAGACAGTATTCGAACAATAGTTTGAATCTGATATAGAAATTAGGGGAATATATATAATAACTACTGGTAATGATTACTGTTTAAAAAATTGGAACTTTTGACTTTTGGTCTCATTAGTAAAGATTTTGGAAGGTACCACTGCTATCCTCACAATAAGCAAAAAGCTAAACAAACTGAAAATCATCAAGCCTTCTTAGATCCTTGAGAAAAATGAAGTCACAGAACAATCCATTGTCCCCAAAATTGGAGAGACAGACAGGCTAAACCAGAATCACAATTAACTGGACCGGAAATTTAGAAGCACAGTCTCCATGGGAATCATCACAGGGTAGGAAAAGCTAGATTGTTCTTGGTCAGTCGTTGGAGGCTCATGTGGACAAGATGGAGAGGTAAAATTTCCAGTGTGGCCCAGTCTTTGCAAGGGCCCCACACTTTTGTATTTTACCTCTATGAGACTTTCACAATGAAAATTAGAGAAAGACCTTTTTGTGCTTCTGTCAGGAAGAGAAAAGCAACCATTCTGAAATATGCCCGGAGTATTCTGTTCATAACAAGGCCTGGCCTCAAGTGAAATGAATGATAGCCATAGTATAAGGGCTGTAGGAAGGAGTTAGGAATATGTACTCTTTTTTATTTTATTTTATATTATTTTTGGTGCCGGGGATCAAACTCAGGGCCTTGTGCTTGCTAGGCAAGCACTCTAACCACTAAGCTAAATTACTAGCCCCCATACTCTTTTTTTAACGTGCTTACACTCACATGCAGTTGTGTAGCGTTATTTGAAAGAAGACTTAACATTAGTTGTAAACTGTCTATTGCCAACTCAAGTGCAGGAATTAGAAAAAAAGTAAAAAGACATACATAATTGCTACAGTAAAATAAAGAAAATCGTATCATATTAAAAGGTTAATTAAACCAGGTCAGGTGGTATATGCCTGTAATTGCAAGTTCGAGCCTAGCCTGGGAAACTTAGAGACAGAAGGAGAACCTGTCTCAAAAAAGAAAGAGGTTGGAGTGGAGTGGGAATGTAGCTCAGAGGGAAGGCTCTGGATTCATTTCCCAGCACCATACACACACGCACACACACACACACACACACACACACACACACACACACACTCTCTCTCTCTCTCTCTTTATGAAAGTTTAAAAAAAAGGTAAAAGATTAACTAAAACTATAGAAGACCAAAGAAGGTACAAGTCAAAAAAGGAATCAAGGACAATGAAGAGAAGATAGTAACAAAGAATAGATTTTAATCTCACTGTATGAATAATAATTATAATGTTAGTAGTCTTAAATGTACCAATTAGAAGACAGAGACTCTCAAAGTAGGTAAAAAACAAAACCCGCTTACACATTGTCTATAAGAAACCTGTTTTTACTATAAAGACACAGATACTGGGATGGAGTAAGATGTACTATGTTAGTACTAATCAAAAGAAAACAGAAGTTGTTTTAATTTCATACAAATTAGACTTCAAAGCAAGGAAAATTGTTAGAGATAAAGAGGGATATTCCATAATGACAGAGGTGTCAGTTCTCCACAAAGATACAACGATCTTTATTGCTGAGTTGGTTGGTCCTTTTTTAAAATTTTTATTTTATTAGTACATGTTTGTAGTACATGAAGTTTACATTCATTTTAGGGAGTAGGTATATGTACATAACGTATCTTGATTCTTTTTTAATCTCCTTCCCCTCTCAACCATCTCCCTCCCTCCATCTCTAAATTCCCCTTTCCCCATTTCATTATTATTGTACATGACACATCTTAAATCTTCTTACTTCCCCTTCCCATTCCTCCCTCAGTCTCCTGGATTCCTTCACATGTACAAATGATCTATCTCATTTCCTTTTATCCACGCTTTATTTTGCTCTTTGTATTTTGATTTACTCAAGTGAGAGATACCATACAGTATTTAAGTTTGTTTGTCTGATTTATTTCACTTAACATTTTATTTTCCAGGTGTATCGATTTTCCTACACATGTCTTGAATTTATCCAAGTAGTCTCATTCTGTGCTTCAGCGGTACCAACACCCAGTGTCCCCTCTAGAATGTGTTTTGATCCTGGCCCTGCCATCCCTCTTGCCCAGCACCAGTTCCCACCTCTAATCTTTGTTCCTTCTGCAGTTATTAGATCTTTGTCACCTCAGTGCTTTTTGTTTCCCCCGTACAATTCCTTATTTAAATTATTTCTATTAAAATAACTGACAACAAGTGTAGCTACACTTTACCATTTTTTCCCCTTTCATCTTACTTTTCTTTTAACCTTCTTCTTTATCCCCCTTTTCCCTATCTAGTTCTCTCTTTTGAATACTATCTCTCTCTTTTTTTTAAACAAAATATCTATTCTACCTCTTTGTCCTTATTTACACTTATGGTTTCTTATATCAGAGAAACATGTATACAATGTACCAATACATGTTCTTGGTAAAAATAATAAAAAAAATTAAAATAACTGACAAAATTAACTATAAATGGAGCATAGACTTAAGTGTAAAGCCAAAAACTATAAAACTCCTAGGAAGGGGCTGGGGATTTAGCTCAGTGATTAGAGTGCTTGCCTTGCAAGCACAAGGGCCTGAGTTCGATCCCCAGCACCAAAAAAAAAAAAAACTCCTAGGAAATAACAGAGGAGAAAACCTTAGAGGCTTAGACTTTGGTGGTGCTGTTTTAGATACAATCCCAAAAGGATAATCCATGAAAGAAGAAAATTGGCTTTTATTAAAAAACAAAACAAAATCTTTTACTCTGTGAAAGACACTGTTCAGAGAATGAAACAAGCTATAGACTGGGATAAAATGTTTCCAAAATATATATCTGATAAAAGAATAGTATCCAAACCATACAAAGAATTTCTCAAACTCAGAAAGAAGAAAATAAACAATCACAAAATAGACGAAAACTTTGAAGAGATAACTCACCAGTGAAAATTTACAAAGGACAGATAAGCATGTGAAAAGATGCTCAACAGCGTATATCATTAGGGAATTGCACATTAAAGCAACAATGAGATACTCCTACCCAGTTGTTGGATGGCTAAAATCCAGAACATTGACAGTACTGAATGTTGGTGAGAGTGTGGAAGAGCAGGAACTCTCATTCATTGCTAGTAAGAAGACAAAATGGTAGAAGATAGCTTGGCAGTTTTTTTGTTTTTGTTTTTGTTTTTGTTTTTTTACAAAACTGAATACATTTTCAACCAAGATAACCCAGCAATCACGCTTCTTGGAATTAACATACTCTGCTGTTTGGAACACTTCTTGAGAGATTAATACATTGCCTCTTTTTATTTCTACATAGAATAAATGGTAGGCTTGTTTATACTCTACATCTGACCATCATTTATTTAGTCCAAATATCTAATCATCACTTTCTTAGTACCAACTTCCTTTTTGTTTCTTTTTTTTTTTTTTTTTTTTTTTTGTGCTGGGGATCGAACTCAGGGCCTTGTGCTTGCCCAACTTTCTGAAAGAGACAAACTTTTATTCTTTTAAGAAGTCACTGCCTGGGTGACCATGTGTAGATTAAAAAAAAAAAAAACAACTTCACTTAAATGTGGGAAATGGGCAGTAGGCTAGGAGTCCATTTTATCTGCACAACAAGTCAAATTCATAACTTTCCAAAACTACAAATTGCTACCTTTGGAGTTTACATGAGTATGTATTCAAAAATGGCCATTAAGTCCACAAATGATACAGATTTGCCACGTGAGACACAATGACTCTATTAGTCCATCTCATAAGCTAATTGAAGAGCTAGGAATAATCTGAAAATTGGAAGTTATAGAGTAGTGGGTACTCAATTTAATGTTAAAAGTAACAGTTGTTGTTGAATCCTGTTGGCTGTGGCCTGTGAATTTGTAGTGCTAGTGCTGCAGGACTCTTCTCCAATTCTTCTCTTTCTTTCTGACCCTATTTATATATGATGGATTTTGAATGAGGGCTAGCTAGGCCTCCGGGCATTTTACACCATTTCTCTGGGCTCACAGATCTAAGGACATCCGGGTGCGGATAGGCTTGAATGGATGTTGAGAAACTTCTCTCTTGGAACCAAAGGATCTACAGGGGAAAAAACAGAATTGGCAATGTCTTGCCTTGGTTTTAATAATTCTTATTGGTATTTGTGTCTTTTTGTAAAGACAAGACTGTATCTTACATATTTTTTCAGTACGTAAGACATTATATGTTTGCAGGCCATGAAATATTCCCAAAGAAGGATATCTTAATAGTTATGTGAAGATTTAAATCAACAATTCTTTGTTGTTAGACTTCCTTTTACTTTCCCTGTTTCGCTGTTATCTATGGTGCTTTCATGAATATCCTCTTTTAGTGCATGTCTAATTATTTTCTTGATCACATTCCTAGGAGTAGATTTCATATGTGCATGCATCAATATTTTAAGTTTTAGTAGATACTGTATTGCTAAATTGATCTCTAGTGTAGTAATATCCCATAATGATATATAAAAGTATAAATTTGACTCACTCTAAACAGCACGAATATTATACTTTAGACATTTTTGATAATTTGTTAGGCACAAAACAGTATCCTATAGTTTTAATTTCTCTATGATGACAAAGGAGTTGGACACTTGTCATATATTTATTGGTTGTTTGTATCGCTTGTGATTTTAAGTGTTGACTAGTATTTTTTATTGGAGATGTCACTGAAGTTTTATTTCCAAAGGTTCTTGCATCCGTTACCTAGGTGAGGAGCTGTCTAGGATGATAAAGTGCGGGGATATGGCGGACACGTACTCTGGAGCCAGGTGTTTGGAGTTTTGACCCAGCTCCTTGAACAACCCTTTAGTTGTTTTATCCAGTGTAAGAACTAGGCTGGCTGCACTAGGGTAGGAAGACTAGCCTGAATCTGTGGCAGTGATGTTTCAGCAGTAAAGATGGATGTGGCTTTCAGAGAGAAGGTAACAGTGGCCGGCAGCTGTACCTGCAGAGCCTGTTCCCAAAATAAAGGGCCAGTCATGCGCTCTGTTGAGTCACTGTTTTGACACAGCTCTTGAAAACTTATGGTCATGATTTCCCACAAAATGATCTTGTTGCAAATGAGCACATAGATTCTGTTTACAAAGAGAAGAAAGGTCCATAGGGCATTTTAAATTTGACATAGTAGTTTTGGAGACTTTACCTATGATATTCTCCTCGAAAGGGTATTAAATAATAAGATACAGTGTGACTGACATAAACTGAGACAGTGCCTGATTACCAAATCATATTGTGCAAAAAAGGACAAAGAGTCTATTTCCCAGTTGTGCTTTCTCCTTCAGTTTAACTAACAACTTTTGACCTACTTATCAATTCATTCTATGTTTGTGTTAAGAATTAGCTTGTGATTTTAAAGTCACTCTGATTAAAAATAATAGTGGCTTTCCTCACTCCTTCCAGAGACCTTGTCAAAAAATGTTATTTTTTCCATCTCAAATATAGACCTAGTCTACTAACACTGAAGTGATAATTAGGGCTTATGCAAGATTGTTTCATTTTAAAAATTAGCTGCTATTTTTTAAAGGTGTTAATCTCCATTTTTCCTCGTTCAAGAACATTATTCAAAAAAGGTAGCAGTTTAAAGTCATGGCTTACATAAATGATTTAAGTAAGAAACGTGTGATAGGAAAAATGGTAAACACTAATCATTGATCTCTTTTGTGTTGCTAGTTATATTTCTTATAAACACATTTCTGCATGCATCACTGTTGTAGTTTGAACATGTGGCATATGGCAGCCTCCTAAAATTAGAATATATTCAAATACCCCAGTGGCCTTTTCCGAGACCCCTAGAAATACCAGGTGCACAACCAAAAATTAATAAAAGTGAGAGAAGGTAATTGCCAAGGTGTTAAAAATTTCTTCCTGGAGAGACGCCACCATTAACAAAAGAAAGTGCCCCACCTGCATTAGCTAAGGTGATCTCTCTTATGAGTTTTTGAAGTAGGAAGGAAATTGCATTTCTTTTTGGTTCAGGTTAGTTGTCACCATTTCTGATAGCTTTTTCCAAGTCAGTTTCCTCATTCCTTATAATGAACATTTTTGAACACCTTTCTAATACTCCCTTTCCAACACATCCTAAAAATGTTCACAGGCAAGATCTTCCTATATCCCCGGACAGATACATCTTTTCCTGATTCCACATCTCACCCTTGCTAGTCCTCCTCCCTGGAATGGCTTCCTGTCCTTTTGGAGCTTACTTTCTGCCTTCTCGGAGCAGTCCCTCTGTTACAACATTTTTTGTCATGGTATGATTATTTACCTGTTCCCTCCATGAAATTGTGAGTACCTCCCAGGACCTTTTCTGACTTATCTCTGTATTTCCAGTACATGATACAAAGTCTGGCGCACAACAGGTGCTCATTAAATGATGTTTGAATGACAGAGCCAAGAGTTTTACAATATAAGCACTACTTTTCAGTCTTAGAGATGTCCTACCTGTTCTACTTGATTGACATTATTGTCCTGCTTTGGTCTAAGAAAGCAAAAATGGCTTTTGCTCAGTGGTTCTTTCTGATGGCTTTATATTTAAGGTCATTTTTGGGTCCTGCATTGAGAGACTTGATAATCTGCCACCAGCTGTTCTGTAATTTTCTTCCTTATTACCGTGACTGGCCCTCTCTGACTTCTCTGGGATCATTTTATCTCAAGGTGTGCCTTTTAATGCTGCCTGGAATAGATAACATGTCTCATTCAGTAGGCTTTTATTACTCAGCTAACGTAGAACAAACCAGATGGTAGTTAACTAGATGTGTAAGAGGCTATAAATTGGTGACCAATAAACTGGTCTTGTAAATGCAGCAGCCTGGTTAGGAGAGAATTGGCACAGCAAGTGCACAAGTGCGGAGGAGACAGAAGATAAACTGAGTAGCGTGGGATTAAAATCATGTGTTATATTTAACAGAGGGTGCCCTGTACGAGGGCATTGATTTAGCATGTTCAACAACCCAGAATAATGAAGAAGACAATGTTCTTTATGGGCTTGTTATAGAGGATATTCAAGAGCTAATATAGACATATAATGTGCAAGGGCCAGAATGAATATCAGGCCTCATTTATGTTCAGCTTTCACATTATACAGATGAAATGACCCTAAATGGTTTACATTAAGAACAAATTCTTAGATGGTTTTAGGGCAGAAACCAGAATCTCCATCTCTGACTAAAAAATCCATTATGGTCTTTATATCAGAGTCTGTTGTCTTCTTATTTTTTAATTGTAGAAGCAAGTGAAATACATGATACTGGAATTATGGACAGAAGTCTCTCTTATAAAATATCGGTACCAATTAATGCTGTTTTTCATCAAACAGCCATACCTACACTTTTCTTTAATGGATAAAGTTCTGTCTTAAAGATCAGGGTGTTGTCTTTTAATTGTCATTCTCAACGTTTCAAATATTGTGTTGAGTTTTGGGGGTGACAGGAAGACATGTCTAAAGAAGATGTTTAGTTAAGACTGGCCTTGTTTTCCTCGCAATGACTAGTTGTTGGGATTCAGCTTGTTGGAAAACGCTGGAACCGAGTGATGCTAACTGTACACTGATTGTCTGGCTCTGCTATTTGTATAAAGGAAAGGGTAACTTGAACTTAGTGCTTAAATCACAGCTGAGAATGTGATGAGTATGTTTGAATTTCTGAGACTTAAAGGTCTACTTTTGGAAGTAGACCTGCGGAGAGGAGAAGAGTGTGTTATGTTTTGCAGTTTGGTTAGCTTTTAGTCTTATGTCTACCTCACGCTAAATCAAGGAAAACATGGTATTTTAATTTTCTCAGTAAACATAGCTTTTACTTACTATTGCTGCATAGAAATAAAAACATGAAGAACATTTAAAAGATAAAATGAATAAAGAAAGCTCTGATTTTATTGCACTTGCTACACGATTTTAAATTTAGGGATTATTGAGTCATTCACATGATGAATTCAAGTCACAATCTTTGTTAGAATTAGCAACCATTAACAGTCTTCAAGAAATGCTATCATTTAAAACAATTCTGCTTTGCAGTTAATGTGTTAAATATTGTGTTCTTGCATTATAAAAAGCCCCAAGGATGATTAACAGCTCCAAATGGAAGGAAATAGTCTTAAAAGAGTAATCTTTTAAAGTTTTATTTGGCAACACTAACAGTCAGTTTTTCAGTAGCTGTAAAACTCAAGACAAATTTTCCCTTCCTGTTTCTCCAAAATTCTCTTCATTGAAAAATGTTCTAGTTTAATTCTATTAATTATATCATGTCTCCCTGTTTTTCTTGGGGTATGTGATAATGGTGTATTTTTTTCCTACTATTATAGATAAGACTGGTGCTTTGAGTGAATGTGTTAGAAGTATTTTAATTCCTTTTGGTAGATGTCTGTGTTAATTTTAATTATTTCTCTGGATTTGCTACAGTTCTAATGAAATTGTCTTTTAAAAAAAGATATGGTGAATAAAATTTGGCTAATTAGAATATTGCCTGAATGTTATTTTTAGTGAAGATTGGCATTTCTAGTCAAACAAAAAGTGTAAGCAAAATATCAACCTGGACTAAACCATTTGAATTTGTTATTAGAGACAGTGGAAATGAAAATAATACTTATCATAAACTATTTTAAAACATTAGCTGTTCTTTCTGGTTTTGTATGATTCTCCAGTGTAGTAAGCATACTTTTAAATTTTTATGTATTTTGTTCCAGAAATGATATAAAGTAGCTTATAAGACAAAAAATATGCAAGATAGCAATAGTTCAAAGCTCTTTAGGAAGAAGACAAAGCAATAGTATGGCTATACAGTGGAACTAGATTTGGACTAAGAAGCAATACTGTAATGACAAACATGAGTGAGCCATGAGATGCTAAATAAAAATTAAACTGATTACTTGTATAGTTAATAGGAACTATAATTTTAAAAGATATCTAAGGATCAGGTGAAGCACAACTGTTCTTGCTACCAAAACCAGTCAGAATTTTTTCTTGGCACCCTGTTTTAATTGGAAGAAAAAAACTTGATGGTAAGGAAACAAAAACTGACTCTTCATTACTGTGATATAAAGATAATGGTTTGATCCAGGGGCATACTATTCCTGTAGCAAGGGTGGTTGGATTCCTGGAATATGGCTTGTCTCACACAGACTTTTGGCACAATACTTGTAGGCATGAACCTGAGATTGTCTTCTCTGTTCAGAATTGCCTCGTGTACCCAGACTCTATCCTCTTAATCATAGCATCAGTCTCCCTATCTTCATTTAATACCACGGTGATGATACTGAAAAGCGAAGACCTAAGTCATGAGACCATTGGAGCAAGGGTTCCTCTTCCACCCTTAAGTCTGGCCTGGGGCCAGGAGTTGAGCATGGGGAGATGTGAAGTTTTATGAAGGATTTTATAGGTAAAGAAATTTGTGTGTGTTTGTGTGTGTGTGTGTGTGTGTGTATAGACTTTTAACTTTCATTTGATTCTTAAGTATATGTTCCCCTAAAAGTTAAAAACAGCAGTGGAAATTTCCTTATAAAGCTCTGTCAAG
Organism: Hystrix cristata; assembly: GCA_004026905.1. Taxonomy (NCBI): domain Eukaryota; kingdom Metazoa; phylum Chordata; class Mammalia; order Rodentia; family Hystricidae; genus Hystrix; species Hystrix cristata. The sequence goes on from PVJO010010079.1 coordinate 33,205, forward strand.
CCATCAAGTACAGCAGCCGTTCTATTTTCTTCCTTGATGAATCTAATAGGTGCCTAGTTTGTATTTGTTGATTTAAAGTGATTGAATGCAAGTCCCATTTTCCCATTATATCCATAAAACTCTGAGGTGAAGAACTTGGGGAGATGTGCTGTACAACCATATACAAGTATGTTTTCTCCTGGCCTCCATATATGCTAGCTCAGTCATAAATTACTGAAGTTCATTTTACATGGTTTGATTTGGGGAAACCTATCGTGTGGTCCAATAATATTCTGTTCTCTCTTTATGGCAGTACACACCATCTGTTTAATCATCCATTCTAGAATGCTGTTGTGGACTGAGCTGACATTCTGAAAAGGAGTATCTTTGCCTCTCTCCATCTGCTGATAGTGCCACCATTTTTCATTTGATAGTAATTCTGTGATCCTGTTTTCAGGCTCTTAAAGCACCCTAAGAAGTAATTTTGGGGGGTCTACAGTCTAGAATTAATTCAGAAAATTGGAGTATCTCTTCTTGGAATTCAAGTCTTCCTTAAACAATTTAGTTCTGCTCTTTCCTTCTCCCTGGTGGCAAAGGCAGAAGCACAGTGGAATTGAGCTGCTCCATTTGAACCTGTGTTCTTCCCAGACAGTGATGATTATCATTTCTGAATTCCCCAGCAGCAACAACAAAATTGTCTAAGAAGCCACCCTTTATCATTTTGGGGAAGACCCATCTCATTCCAATTTTATGCCTTTTGACATTCCTCTTAAGGTTTCTGGTGATTTCCTAGATTATACATATCTGTCTTGTTTGTGAGCTGCTTGATCCATGTTGTGTTTATTATACTCATTTTTTTACAAATGATTCTCTTCATCAACAAGATGACACATTTTCATGCTATCAGAATGGAAGTTTTGAGATCCTCTTGTCCTTCTTAAGCCCATTCATCATTTTTTGTTTCTGACCACTTGATCTAGCTTCCCTTTTCTCCAAACTTTTTGAAGTCTGTTTTTCTTCAAAAGCCAGGTAATAATTCTATATATGTCTAGGATTTACTTCTTTGTCTATTACAAATTTCAATTTTACATTGTCGTTTTCTCTCAAGATTTCCATCATTTCTACTCTACCAAACAGTTTATCCTTATTAACTGGGAGTCTAGAATCATGGTTTCCATCAGTGTTTTATTCTGGAAAATAGAACTTGTCAGAAGGCAATAGAGAATTCATCAGCTGACTATGATGAATAGAAATTGTTCAGATAATTTGCATCTCACATAACTTCCCTGTCTTATTTCCAAGCCAGTTTTGTCACTTCTTTTAAAAGCATATCATGTTTGGTTGTGTGAACAGTCTGATTATATGGCCTCCAGTGTGATGTGCTTTCTCTTTTTAAACTTCAGATATTCTTTACCACATTGCATCCCTAGGTAGTGGCTTACCAGACATGTGCACATTTTCTTGACAGAGCATGTTTTTTTGTCAGCTTCTTTTTGCTGGACACTATAGAATGTCTTTTGGCACAAAATCTAACCTATTAAGTTTTGATAGTGACTTTGAAATTATGTTTACTGCTGTTTTTAAGTGGTGATGAAGTGTATATAAAGACATGAGTATATTAAGTCTAATATTGAGAACTTTGCATTTTGAAAATTCTTTGTAGTTACTTTGTGCATCGCCATATAGATATCTGAGACCACACCTACTAGTTCCTAGCCTTTTCAACTTCCATTTTTTCAAATTATTTTCTCATATATTCTCGTACTTGTTGTTCATCCCTTAGCATGAAGCTTAAGAAAATAGTAGTTCTCTTGCTCCTTCTGGATTTTTAAAAAATTCTCCTGTGGATATTTGAAAATGATATCTTGCAGGATGTCCTCCCCTTTTCTCCACATTTCCCCTTCTTTTTACTTCTTCTCTGAGTTAAATTAGCATCCAAAGCACCTTTGCATATAACTTACTGTTCATTGCCTTCCTCTCCTATGTTTCTAGTTTTTTAAAGGCTGTTTTTTTCTATTTTGGAGGTATTCCATATTGTTTGTGATTCTAGACTTTATTGCTTGTTGTCGTCAGCTTTTGCATTTCTTGGCAAAAGAAAAATGTTCCTCCTAAACTTTTTTGAATGTTAAAATGACTCAGGGAAAATATCTGGAACCCAATTCCCTCTCTCCCAGCAAACATTTAGTACCACAGAAAGAGTTTTGTGGATGTGCAACATTTTTGCACTAACGATCTTTTAGGGTAGAGCCCACTTTTGTGGCTGTAAAGATTGAGATAGCAACTGAAATATAATTATAAGAACATAATTGCCTTACAGCTGTGCTGTTCTCTTACCTGAGATATAAATAATGTTTTCCAAATATACACAAAAACATTGTCCCTGAGGGATGAATACTTATCTTTCTCTGAGCCTTAAAATAAAATTTTCAAAATTATAAAGTAGGGAGAGTGGAGAACAGAGAAAACAACCTTCTAAAACAAAGTTCAAATCAAATAAAGATTAACATTACCCAGCCTCTATTTCCCTGCTAATGACTGAAGACAAGTACTAATTAGAGAAGCCTGAAATGTCTGGATTTTTAGTTGTACCAGATGGCGCTGTGTGAGAACTATACATAGTGCCAGGGAGAAGTCAGGGTTGATCTTGTCTACCTTTCCTCCGTCTTGATCCTGTCTGAGGATACTTACAGCTGGCTGTTCTTCTTTGTCCTTTATCCTCTCTGTTACTTCTAAAGTCAGAAGATGCATTCTCTGACATCTTTGGTGAGGACTCCTGTGATTTTTTTGAAACAAGATCTCTCTATGTAGTTCAGGCTGGCCTTACATTCATTGTGTAACCCAGGCTGGCCTGGAACTCATGGCAGTCCTCCCACTTCAGCCTCCATAGTGCTGGCATTACAGGTGTGTGCCACAGATGTGCTGGGCTTGGAGGAGTGATGGGGTTATAGGTGTGTGGCATCACTCCGGGCCTTCTTGTGATCTTTTAATGCCTTTTTATAGATTGAAAACCTGCCTTTTTTTCTTTTGATTTATACTTCAGATATTTTTTTTCTTTTGCTGTTAACTCTGGTAACCAACTCTGATAAAGCTTTGATTTTTTTAACCCGACATTTATAAAACTGTTAAATGATGGTATTGTTTTGACAAATGCTTCACATGTATTTTCTACAATATGAAAATCATTCATGTTATTATTGCAAAGCATGGAACTGATTACATTTAACTGAATTCTGACTTTTTAAAAAACAGGATATATTTATGCTATTTGTTGTGAAATTTATGATGCAATTACCTTGGTAATTAAATGTCTTGATTTGGTGCTTTTTGAGGAAACTTTCTCTGGATGAACCAAAAGAAAAAAAATGAGTGACATTAATTGCTATCAACATTTCCAGTTAAAGTGGGGACAACGTCCTTCTCCTCCTCTTCCTCTTATTCTTCCTCTTTTTTTTACTCCTCTATCTTAGTTACATTTCTCTTTGTTGAACCAAAATACCCGAAACCAAAGTTAAAGGAGGAAAGGTTTATTTTAGCTCACAGTTTGTAGAGCTTTCATCCATAGTTAGCTGGCTCCAAGGCAGGTTGGCAAGGGAGAGGGGGATGGCAGAGAAGAAACAGTCCATGGCAAGGTAGGCAGAAAGTAGATGGTGGCCTCCCTTTCCATTTTATTCCATTCAAGTTACAAATGTATTGATTGGTGCCACCCACACCCACGCCCATGGTAGGCCTTCACACTCAGAACTATGCTAAACAGGGGACTAATTTAGACAGCGGGGCCAATTAGGAAGCTGCTACAGTAATTCAAGCAAGCAATCTGAAGGCCTGACTTTCTGGATTAGCATTAAGCATGGAAAGTCATTCACATTATTATCTTCAAACACATAGGCAGAAGAGGTTTCCATAATTTATTTTGTAATGTTTAAATTGCTTTTAGAGTTTGGAAACCTCAATTTTTTTTAAATTTTCTATTTTCTTTTTAACTTGCTGTCTTTGATATGTGTATAATTGCAAAATTCATCACATGCTTCACTTAAATATTTCCTAGTTTTGGAAACCGTTTATCTGATGTCTATTACATCTTTTAAAAAATAACATTTATGAGGAACTGCTGGTGGATGTAGCTCAATGGTGAGGTGTGTACTTTTCCTGTAGAAGGTCTGGATTCAATCACGGACCCCCTTAAAAGTGAAACAAAAATAACTTGTAGTGTTACCCAGATCTCATAATTAGTAGCATTTCATTGTATTTTAAATTTTTTTAGGTATAGAAATAATTGTGCTCTGTTTGAGCAGTGCTCATGTACTAACATATCATACTGCACCCTATTAATATGTACAATTAATACATGTTAATCAAAAGAAAGAATAAATAATTGTGATGAAGTACATTCTTACACATATTTACTTAATTTCTTGCATAAGTAAGTTAGTAAACTTATACAAAATGTTGTGTTTTATGAAACGTTAAAGCATGAGACCCAGTTTTTTTTTTTTGAGACCCAGTATTTAAAAAGAATTCTAAAATAGCAGACAAAATAAGTTTGCATAAATACTCTTCTGTTATAAATAAATTAGTTTCATTTAAGCAAATGATTATTTGCTTTGGGTATTGCATTAGTCAGCTCTCAGGCACTGTAACAAAATAACTAAAATAATTAATTTATAAAGAGAAAAGGGTTATTATGGCTCATGGTTTTAGAGGTTCCAGTGCATAAATAGGCAGATTCATTGCATTTAGGCCTCTTCTGGGTGTGTTGGATGGCAATAGTGAGGAACATGTAATGGAATAAACTATTTACCTCATAACCAGGAAGACTACAGAGATTAAGGGGACTGAGTACCATAATCCTTTTCAGAGCCTGACTTCCAATGACCTAAGGACCTTTTGTAAGGCCTCATCTCTCAAAAGTTCTATTACTGCCTAATAGCACCATCCCAGGAACCAAGTACCACCCCTGACATATATCTGTCAACTTGTCATAGTTCTTTGACCACGTCGATATTGAGATTAGTTTTTTTTCCCTGATTCTTGTCATTCTGAATTTTTTTATGTTGATGCAGAAAAGACGAATTTAAAAAAAACTTCTATAATAGCAGACCAACTTGAGGGTATTTCATATTACTACAGGGTGCTCTTATACTCTGTGAGTGACTTTAATTAACTTGAGTATTTCTAGTTATTAGTTAATATTTTCTTCTTGAATTTCCATATTAAGATTAATTATCCATTTTTAAGTAAAATTATTCCAGTCATTGCAGTTTTATCACGATCCTAGGAAACTAACAACGGGATAATTAAAAACTGTTGCAAATAGCATTTGTATCTATATTTAAAAAGTTCTTCAATTGATCAAGCAGATGTTACAGATTTTTGTCTTTGCTATGATAAAGTTCCCATTAATTTTGAAAATCTGTGTTTAAGGAATGTTCTTTCAAGTTTCACATAGTTGAGTTGCAATTTGTGAAAGTTCAGGCAGCTGTACTGACAACCATTTGGTGAATTTGTAACTGAAGCTCTTTTAGAAAGAGTCTAAGTTTTATGTTCTGTATTTGATGTTCAGACGCATATTCTTAAATTTCTTATGATATACATTACCCAAACACACACACACACACACACACACACACACACACAAACACACACACACATATATATATATATAGAAACATATACATAGTCTCATATGTATATTTACATTGTACATCTAATCTAAGTTGGGAGTGAAGATGCATATACTTTTTTGAAAATTTTAATGGTACATTTTAGATACACATAGTGATAACATGCATCATAGGAATTTGTACCTGAACATGATAGATCTTGGTGCCTCTTTTTTTCCCATTCCCCTCCCCTCCCTTCAATCCCTCCTCCCTCCTTATTTACAAAAGCTTTGTTTCCATTTTTTTTCAAAAAAGAAGAAAGAAAAAAGAAAAAAATGGAAGCATATACTTTTTTAAAAAACTAAAACATTTATTTTAAACTTTCACTGTCTAAAGTTTTCTCTTTTTGTTTAGGTTGAAGAAATTGTGGATATTGGATCATTTGCTCCAGAAGATATCCATATTCCTAAGATTTATGTACATCGCCTTATAAAGGGAGAAAAATATGAGAAGAGAATTGAGGTAATTCATTTATTGTATTTGTCAGTACTTATGGTTACGATTACTAGAAATATGTGTCCCTGAGGCCGTTCTAGGTGATGAGATCAGAGCTGAGCAGGAAGTCTTGCTTTGGATCTTAGTAGGAGCTTCTCATGTGTCCATCACAAGGGAACATGACTGTGGTGCTGTCAATGTTCAGTGGTACCTGTGTTCACAAGGTGCATATTTCCATATCCCAAAATTCTCTAGACTGTGTTTATCAGGTTTCTGTAATGTTCTGATTTATAATGTATGATTTTGACTACCTGTCCTAGACGGTAGAGAATATCAGTGGTTTGTACCCCTACTGTAATCTTGATGTTCAATTGCTTACAAATGTCTGTCTTGAAATTGCTTCGTATTTATATGCAATGCAGAAAAAATATAATTTGTAATTTGCTTTAGGCTCTGGGCAGTAGGTGGGTATGAGTTTGGCAAGAATTGGGTACCGGGAGCAGTGAAGATATTGCAAGGCTAGTGAGGACATACAGAATAACCAGAATCGACGCCAAGTTTCAAAAGTGTCTAGGGATCAGCAACAGAAGAGACATACAGTGAGGGATAAGAAGGAATTGAGATACTTATTACCCGGTGGACATCAAATAGAAACACACTGTGAAACCCAAAACTGTTGTCTGAGACCTTGGGAAAAAGGATGAGACACTTGCAAACAGATACCAGAGGCAAGGAGATTTAGTAATGGTAATAGTTTTCTGACTGGCTTCTGGATATTTCCCTGATTCTTGTGATGCACATATGGCAAAACCAGTCTAGATTCTGCGGGTGGAAATAGGCAGTTGGCGGCAACAGTGCCTGGTCAGCATATTCTGACAGACCTGAGAAACTGATTTCCAAGGTCGATTCTTCTCTTTGTTTTGGCTTAATCTCTGGACACCTGACAAGAACTCAGTAGCAGCAGCCAGTGTGACAGTAACTAGGGGATTATTTGCGTCAAGGAGACAAAACAGGTGTATCTTCTTCAAATAAATCTGACCTCTTTTACTTAAGAAGAACTTCTGTCTTCAAGTATCACTTTGAGAAGTGATACACTTCAAGTATACACTTTGGGAAGCTAAGGCAGAAGGATTACAAGTTCAGGTCCCCTCCTGGGGAACTTAGCTGACTCTGCCTCAAAAGGTAAAATAATTAAATAACTAAAAGGAGTTGGGGATGGTAGCTTAGTAATAGAGCACTCCTGGGTTCAATCCCCAATATCATGAAAAAGGGAAAACTTTCCCATTACAGATCTGACTCCTAGTAGTAATGAGACTTAATTTTTTTTCAGTACAATTTTATACTGTAGCAGTGAAAAATACAGAGCAAACCTTCAACCAACAATTATTTATTTCTGTTTATTTTAAAGCGCTTATCAATCCGGAAGGAAGGCGATGGAAAAGCCAAAGCCAGTAAGCCTGGAGATAATGTAAGGGAACGTATTATCCGACGGGCAGCTCTTGAATTCGAGGACGGCATGTATGGTATCCTTTCTAAAGACATAACCCTACTTTTCCCATATTTATTAGGCTACAAGGCCTGCTCAGTAGCTGTTCACCTCTAGTCCACAGTAACTTTTAACACCATTGATCAGTTTTGTTTTTTGTTTGTTTTTGTTTTTTTGGTACAAAATACGGTATGAAGCCAAAAGATTCCAAGGCATATGAAAATGGGATTTTGATTTGTTTGCCTTTTTGATACAAAGTGTCAACCAAGAATTCACTTCCATATTTTCTAATATACGATAGATTTCAGTACAGTTTGACATTGAAATAGAGGTTATTAGGAAGATCCGTTACCCATAATGAAGGTTTCAAATCTCAATATTACTAGTAATAACAAGTGCTGTTTATTTGCTCTATATTCTGACATCGGCACACCCATTGAAACATAAAATTCAAGTTCTTAACAAACCACGGCTTCCCTAATAAGGATCTTATACATGCACCCTTTTATGTCTCATGTTTGTGGGGAATTCAATGAATGATTCAACTTTTGCAAAAAAGAGCTAAAGTAGATGTGATTTAGAACAATTAGTATTTAGATTAAACACATTTAGTAGCGCTAAGACTATTTACCATTTTGCTAATTTTCATATACTAGATACTGAGCTACATAGTAAAAATGTAAATAGAGTGTGATAAATATTTGTTGAGCTGTGGATACGGTAAAACCATACTTAAAGACCTAGGGCATGAAGAACTAGAAACATAAGAAGTGCTTCTGTTTTATGAACTTCCTTAGTCTATGAATATCAGTTATTTCAACTGTGATCTCTACTGAGAGCTTTATTTTTCTCCTTTAAAAATTTTTCCATCTCTTTGTTTTTCTTTATTTTTGAGTTTATAATTTTTTTTTAACCAAGAACATGTATTGGTACAATGTACATTTAATGGTTATGTTCATCACATTTATTTTGTACCTGTACATGATGCATCTTGGTTCTTCCCCCTCTTCCCCGCACCTCCCCTCTATTCCCTTCATCCCTATTTACAGCAGATTCATTCACATTTTTCCATGAATTCCCTTTCCTTTTTCTATCCCTCTTTTCCCTTCCCGCTTCTCCCCCTCTCTCCTTCCAATGCTCCTTTCCTTAGAATATTATCTTCCTTTTAGATTATATCTATTACACCTCTTCGTCCTTTGTTGAGTTTATAATTTTTGATATGATGAGAGTTCACATAGGGGATGAGAGTTACCGTGTTGCCTCTCATCTAACTCCTGCCTAAGCAAGATACATGGTGAACCTTGATTAGGATGAAAGTCACTGGGCTTTCTTCTCAATCCCAATCCATTGATTCGCCACTAATTTTTAAACATAGACTACAACACAGATTTTAGATAATAATGACTTCTAGATGTTCTTTATTCAGTGCTTATGTATTATGTATGAAAAATATTGGCAACTCACTTTATCTAAATTGTCCGTCCATATCACCTACTGCTTCTCAAAATATACATGAATATACATGGAGATTTTATTTTTCTCTCTGCTATGTGATTTATTAAAGAGCATTTTTAAAATTGGGAAAATTGTAATATATGATGAAAGAGTTGAGGTATAAGGATGGTAATTTGGGTTGCTCTTACCTGAAAATATCTGTTGGTAATGGAATTATTATCTCAGTGTGTTCTGTGCATGACTGTGAGAAATGAAGTACAAATAACTACATTAGACTGTGATTTGCCAAGAAGTGAATGATGTAGCTGTCATTATACCTTCGTAGTCTTACTGTGTCCACAAGAAGTTGTCCTTCTGGCCTTTGTAGTTTATTATATGGTGACATATAGAAACTTTGTGCTTTTTTTTTTCTGGTCTTGATTGATAAGATTTCCCTGTAAGTAGTAGTCATCAGAGGGCCATCACTTTTTATCCTAATTTTTAAAAATTTTATTTTAAAGGTATGTTTTAGATATACATAGTGATAACATTCATCATAGGGAATTTGTACCTGTGCATGGAATTGTCTTACTGCTTATTTTTTCCCATTCCTCTCCCCTCCCTTCACCTCCTCCCTCCTAATTTATTCCCAAGTTCATTCCTCAAAGTAAGCATTACCCTGATACCAAAAGCAGAGAAAGATCCAACAAAAAAAGAAAACTACAGGCCAATCTCATTAATGAACATAGATGCAAAAATCGTCAATAAGATACTGGCAAACAGAATGCAACACAGTATCAAGAAGATTATACACTATGACCAAGTAGGATTCATCCCAGGGATGCAGGGATGGTTCAACATATGCAAATCAATAAATGTGATACAACATATTAACAGAGCCAAGGACTAAAACCATACGGTCATCTCAATACATGCCAAACAGGCATTTGACAAGGTCCAACACCCATTCATGATAAAAACCCTGCAGAAAATTGCAATGGCCTTTATCTCAATCTGATAAAAGCCATCTATGACAAACCAACAGCCAACATCATACTAAATGGTCAAAAACTAAAAGCTTTCACTCTAAAATGCAGAACAAGACAAGGATGTCTGCTCTCACCACTCTTATTCAATATAGTTCTGGAAACATTAGCCAGAGCAATTAGAGAAAGAAATAAAAGGAATAAGGATAGGAGAAGAAGTTAAATTATCATTATTTGCAGATGACATGATACTCTCTATCAAAGACCCCAAAAACTCCACCAAAAGACTTCTAGGTTTAATAACCAAATTCAGCAGTGTGCCTGGATACAAAGTCAACACTCAGAAATCAAAAGCATTCACAGATATACAAATATCCTAATTTTTGTTAAGTCTCCTGTGTGCAGTGACAGTTGACAACAATGGGTAACAGTTGCAGGCGGTGTGAGCATTTCTGTTTGCTGCCTGTCTGCATTGAGAAGCAAGATTAAAACCACATGAAGGCCTACGAATCAGGACTGTACCTATTTTGATCACCAAAAGCAGTGAGCCCTCAGTTAGTTCTTTGGTGCCTTAACACAGATGCTTTTTATATGGTCTTGGTTTTCTCTGATGAAATGTACTGGCCCCCACCTTCCTCTTTATGTCTCCAAGAAGATCCAGTCACCAGTGAGTGTTGTACAGTGAGCCAAAGGAATTGAGACACTTTAGGTAGATATTTGGCATCCTCAGAAAACTTGAAAATCTTAAAATGGTATCCTTTTTAGGAATATTAAATCATCTGTATTTCAGCAAGAGTTTTGGATTAGTGAAAATAAATTTTATGCAAAGATCAAACCACATTCAATGTCATATCACTCATGTATCCATCTGAACTTGCTGAGCACAATAATAAAAGCAGAGTGTGTCTTACACTTTTTTTAAAGTCACTGCTTGACTAGCTTCTGAAGCCACCCATTTGCTATCCTTACGGGAAAGGATAACTGTTATTGAGAAAGCAGTGACTAATTAGAGTTTTTCTTTTTGGAAAATTACAAACTAGTGCCCAGAGGGTGATTGGAGAATATATCCAGCTATATTCACAGCAAGTTTTCTATAAAGATGACTTCTGTTCAGATTTATATGTGCAGAAGTTTATGGCATAATCTCTCTCTTTGATATGTTGGGCCTTAACATCTTTTTTACAGCTAATTTGGGCATAGGAATACCTCTTTTGGCCAGCAACTTTATAAGCCCAAATATGACAGTTCATCTTCAAAGTGAAAATGGAGTCCTGGGTTTGGTAAGATGGAAATTAACACTTTCATTAATTATTCACTATGGTATGGGTTACTTACAGTTTGTCACAGCATTTCCAATATTTTCTTCTTTCCCAGTATACATTAACTGTTAATGCAATAAAATATAGAAAATATGTATCTAGTATGTAATATGTAAATAATGATCATGGGCATATAGTTGATACTGAATGATTGAGGTGATAATCACAACCATTTTAAAAAATATGAAAATATTTGTTGTCTGGATAAAAGCAGATTCCTATTGAAGTTAAGGCTTCAGTTTTTCAAGCACCTTAAAAATTGTCTAGAATGATCAACTCCTCATTTTGAAGATGAGAAATAACTTTATGTGAATTATCCATAGTTAGCATTTAAGGGGAAGTTCATATGTGTAGATCTAAAACATTAGTTGCCACTTCAGTTTATTTACAGTATAAATTGTTGGTCTCTTAAAACTGTGTAAAAATGTTATAGACAACATTTCCTCATTCTTGGCTTCATTGTATGCCCCTTTCTTTTTCTTTTCTCCTTTCTTCCCTCTTTAATCTGTGTTATGTTGTGAAAGTATTTGCTCTGTTCAGGTAAGTAGAGTTGCTTTATAAAATATATACAGAATTAACTGGGGATGTAGATCAGTGGTAGAAGATTTGCGTAGCATGTGTGAGGCCCTGAATCTGATCCCCAACACATATGCACACACACACACCAAAAACAAAACAAAACTTACTGAGAACAATTGCAGAGGGAACATAAGAATATCTGTGTAGAGAAAGATAATATCAGAACTCCAAATTTAAACTTTTAAGTGCTACACACTGGGAAAATGAAACTACCTCTCTAAGTCCTTCTAGACAATGTATCTATGTCATTGATATTCATTGATCCTACTAGAAGGGTTTAATGAATAAGATTGACAGTATAATAGATACTTGGTAACTTTTTTACTTTTATTTTCATATATTTCTTTCAAACTGACAACTTTTAGAAAGTATTTATTTGCCCAGTCACAACTCTTAATGTGATAAAGAATTGAGATAATAAAGACAAATCAATATGAGAAACATAGCCATGAAAACGATGGAGTTATTTTTAAAAGATTCACCTCAAGTCTTTGGATGCTAACTTCCCTGGGCGTATGGGAAAGTTATGTATATTAAATTTTGGGTGTCCTCTATTTGACAGGGTCCATATCCATTAGAACATGAAGCTGATGCAGATCTAATCAATGCAGGTAAAGTATCATTTTTTTTAAGGTAAAGTAACTTGTTACATATTATTTTCCTTTCACTACTATCCTAATTCTGTGCCTTTATAGTAACAAGAATTTGGACTCAATTCTTTGTCTTTTCCCAGAGAGTGCACCACTGTGTTTATCACTGAGGTTGGAGAGAAGGCTTTTTGGTCCCATTTTGATGTCCCCTCTCATTCACGGGTGGCTAAGATAAAGGAGGAAATGCAGTTGGAGACACACTTAATGAAAGAGCTTTGATGGGTTAAAGCCCAGATAGAATGATGAAATCCCACAGGGCCTCAAGGGGCAGTGGTAGGAGAGGGTCACTTTATGGGTACTGTGGCTTTTGATAGAGTGCTACCAACTTGCAGCAACATTGGCCTGGTGTAAGGGTTTCCTCTCCTGTGTCTCCTGTCTGTGACTCCCATTGGCCAATCCCAAGTCAAAATAGGTTAGCTGTCTCTTGTAGAGGAGGTGAGAGTGAATCTATAGCAGCAAAAAGAAAAGATGTGGCACTCGGGTTTTCATTGTAGGTGGCACTTACTGTCCGCCAGTCCTCATCGGAGTGAAAGAACAGCCTTCAAATGCACGTGGGTGCTTAAGGACATACTCTGCCACTAAGTAAAACCCAAGCACATGAGCAAGCATGGAGTTTCTTTGAACCAAGGACTTTAGCTTTATCGTCTCTGGTTTTTGTAATCATATGCTTTGGCTTTTATTATTAATCTGTTATTTGAATGGGACTTAGAGTTACATGTATTTGCAATCTACGTGTATTTCCTCTACAGGAGGAAGAAAAAGTTGGGCCTTTGGCTATTGTGATTGCCTGACCTTGAGGCAACACTGCCATCATGTTGGGGCTGTGTCATATTGGGGCTCCTTGGAGTGGAGCTGCCCATACTTCCTATATTCTAGCATACTTTTTTGCACTGGTTTTATTCATTATACTCACAGAAAAGTGTTATTCTTTGCACTCAAAAATAGTGTGTGTAAATCTCAGAAGTAATATGAGCTGAACGTAAAGGCCAGCTGCCAAGTAAAATTGATGTTTGGTACTTGGAGTTTTTGGAAGTAATACAGCTTCTGGTTGAATAGTTGAATTAGTTAACACAACTCAACTCTGAAAGCCCCACTGTGATATAGCAATGACATTTAACCAAGGCTGTAATTTAATTGTACTGTACCCTTTAGCAATAGCTCATTGATCTGTGAAAATATTTGCTGCTTGGTTTAATTAATTTGTGATGTTAGTGAGTTATTTGTAAAAGGAATAACTCCATTTTCAAAATTTCAGGCTCAAGTTCATAAAACCCACTTTCCTTAGAAAAGTAGTTAATCTTTTCAGTGACATTGTTAGACAGCAGGCATTTCTGATTCTACTGAGCTTAAAAGTAGCTCAGTACTAATGAAGCCATCAGATTTGAATTGCAGCTTCTGAGATGCCACATATAATCTTTAACTACTGTACTTTGTAAAACAAGAATTCATTGCTAATGGGAAGCCAAGCTGCAAATTACTTTAGTAATATTCTAACTCTTTCATTGAATTCCTTTTTGGGATTTTTGTTGCTTTTGGTTTTGAAGCTTTACAAATTAGGGGGGAAATAATTTGAATTGAAGAATCTAAAATATAAATTGGTGATTTACTCAACTTCCTCACTTTACTTGGATGATCAGTACATTGTTTATGTTAGTTTGAAAGAAATTCCCTTAAAGGGGTTGGGGATTTAGGTCAAGTGGTAGAGCGCTTGCCTAGCAAGCACAAGGCCCTGAGTTCAATCTCCAGCATCCAGGAAAAGAGAGTACAGTGGTAGTTACCATTGTAGGGGGGAGACAAGGATGGAGAAAGGTTTACCAGTGGGTACCAAGTTAAAGTTAGGCAAGAGTGAGAAGTTCTGGTATGCTATTGCACAGTAGGATGACCATAAAAAAGAGTATGTGCTGTATATTACAAAAAGCCAGAAGAAATTATTTTGAATGTTGCTACCACGTAGAAATGGTAATTGTTGGAGGAGAGCTATTTACCCTGATTTAAACATTTCATGATATGTGTTTATATATGCAGCAACGTATCACATGGCACCCCATAAATATGTACAATTTTTATGTAGCAGTTAAAATTTCAGTGTGATACAAATAGGTTTACTCTTGCTCTATTCTTGAGCTCAAATGGGGAAGACTGTTAATGGAAGAATTAGCTTTCGGCAAGACTTCAGAAGCTAGGGGGTTAGCTGGGGGTGATGCTCAGGCTACTTCTTGTCCTGGTGTGTCCTGGAGTTTTTTTGTACTCTGATCTTCAGATTCATAGCTTTTCTTCCTTTTCCTTTTGCCTCCCATACCTTACACTGGGGCCATTGTAGGGTGTATTCTCTGACAGTTGATTTAACTGTTGCCAAATGGCCTGTGAGTGCTATTCTGGTTGAGACCAACCTGAAGCTCCTGAACAGACAGGACATAGATCACAAGATGAGAGAAGCTTGGGGATGACTCAGGTGATATTATTAACTCTTTGGACTTAAATTCTTTCTCAACTCTGAATTTTCATTGTGAGGTGTAAATTTTAGAAGTCCTTCCAAGAGGACCTCTTGAAAGTTAACATTAAAATCATTGGCTAGGATTACCATATTATTCTCTGATTTCATCAGAGTCCTATGGTTTTAATAGAAGTTTATAGGAGCGTGAGAATAAAGATGAAGCAGAGAGAGAAAGGGAAGGAGAGGTTAAAAGAAGAGAGTTCAGGCTTGATGATGTTAAGGAATTAGGTGGGTTCTTTTTATATTGTTCATTGATTTTTATTTTCTCCCTAGTATTATTAAGGTATAATTGACAAATAAAAATTGTATATATTCAATGTATATTATGATGTTTTTATATATACATACATTATTAATTGAGTATCAAAATCAAGTTAATTAACAAATGTATCACCTCACATAGCTACCATTTGTTTCTTTGTGGTCAAATATTTAAGATTTACTAAGAGAACTTTAAGTATGCCATACCGTATTATTAACTAGCCACTGTGTTGTATATTGGATCCTCAGAACAGAGGCATCTTGTAATTGAAAGTTTCTCAATGCAAAAAAATAAAATGAAATACTTTGGAAACACATATACTGAAATAAAAAGAATATAAAAAGTTCTGATAATTCAAAGAAACACAGAAAGGTATAGTATTTGTGTAATAATTTTTAAGAATAATGGAAGTGAATTTAATTTGAATATAATACTTTTCATTGATAGAAATATTATAATGAAGAGATTATAAATATTTTGAGTTAATGTAGTCTTAGAAATTGGTAAAAAATGAAGGACAAACTGAAGAGTATCTCTCCACCATTCCTTTCAGATTTGCATTTCTTCTTCTGTTCATGTTTATTCACTGTCTCTTTGGTTTTGTGACTTACAGTAGCGTTGGATTCTGACTCCTGTCACCTGCAAACTCCTTCCTGATTCCTGTTAGCGTTTTGTAGTGACTTGTGAAGGGAATGGGAGAGGTGGGAGGCTGGACAAGTAGAAGCAATAGTGGAGTGTGTTGCCTGTAGAGAATTTCCAAGTGATAGTGCCTCCAAAAGTCAGTCTGCTTTTTATGGTCACCTTGCAGGGGCAATGCTGAACACTGTTGGTGACAAAATACTTGTCTTCACAGGGTGGACAGTTCTTGCTGGGACCCCATCCCTTATGCCACTGCATTTTGGTAAAGAGAGATTAAAGTTTTTGACAGGTGTAAAGATATGCACATTTCTGTCTACCATGCTACTCTTAGAAATCTAATTGTGTTTTCTTTTCCTTCGTGTGTATGTGTGTGTGTGTGTGTGTGTGTGTGTGTGTGTGTGTTTAGGCAAGGAAACAGTTACTGTTCTGCCAGGCGCCTCTTTTTTCTCCAGTGATGAATCATTTGCGATGATTAGAGGGTATGTAATAATGGAACCCCTCATGTTTCCCACGGTGTGGAATGAGCTGAGTCATCCCCTGAGCATGTGAGCAGAACTCTGAGACATAGTCCCATTTCCCAGCCAACAAACTGTCACAGCTCGTTTGACTGTAAGAAGTTATAAAATTATTCCCATTGAAGGTTTGGCATTGAAACATCTAGCCCACCGTTATGAAGAGAACCCTTAATGGAATATATGCCTTAGTGCTGACTCAGTTGAAGAAAATGTATCTAAGGTCCGTTCTGAAGATCTGAACATTTTCTTCAGATTGTACATTTGCTTTCTAGCTCGTGTTTGCCTTCAAATTGAGTTATATTCTCCCTCATTGACGGAAACAAATTCACTGTGCTCATCCGGGGTAGTTCGAGTCTGGTGACTAAATGGGCTATAATTTTTTGAAGAACTCTTAATGGTTATTTCTCTGTATCGATTTGAAACTTACCGATTTAGAAATCAGCCGTGGGGAGAGAGAAAGCGAAAGTACTTTGGGGGTGTGCAGAATCATTTTAATGGCTGGTAGTGTCAAGCCAAGAGGACATACGCCTTGTGACATTTGCTTTCTGTTTCCTTTTCGCCTTCTCAGGGGACACGTCAATCTAACGATGCTGGGAGCGATGCAGGTTTCCAAGTATGGCGACCTCGCCAACTGGATGATACCTGTAAGTAGGCAGTTTTTTCTTCTGAATTATGCTTGGGTCACGGTATCTTGAAATGCTAAGAAGACATCTCAGATTGCTGTGACAGCACAATATAATTGTAAAAAAGAATACATAATTGTATATATTTCCTGTTTGAATCAAATGTTAATGAACAAGCTTTGAGAAATAGCATTGTGAGTTTTCTGTACAGTTGGGGCTTAAAAACAGCCAAGGCCAAGGCCAAAGTAGCATTTTCTTCAGGGAAACAGAGTTGGAGAAAAATTTTTTATATGGGCTAAATATAGTCTTGTAGAAATAAGGTATAATGAATATTTATTATAAATAAGGTTTTCTATCTAGAAAGAATGTGTAAGACATTCATTAACTTTATGTTAATTCTGTCTTATTCACAGTTGTTAATGGCCTCTTTTAAATGGTCACATAGCCCATAAATCAGTCATGTTGTCTTCTGTCTTGAATGCAAAACCTATGACAGTTAAACATGTTTCTGAAGTGCAGTTTTTATTTGATAATGTCCTAAATCAAGAAGAAATTGGTTAGAGCTAGCTTTCAAAAAAGGATGTGATCAGTAAGTCAATTCAAAAGTGTTAGCTATTACATTCTAGGCTTTTGCTTTCTAATTACATGCATGGAAACAACAGTAGGCATGTGTCCATGATTTTGAACTTACTTTGTCTAGCAGCTAAGTTTTCTTTTTTCCCGTCTGTGTTTAAGGATTTCTGTGTATTTCTCTGTAGCATCAACTAAAATGAATCTTAAGTAACTAAGGCTGGTGTTCTCTAATAAATTTTTGAGGAAGTGGGATTAGTATAGTTGATAACAATGCTAGAGATAGTGTTAATTTACTTTTATTGATCTAATACTACCCACAAGATTATTATAGAGTTTTAGTAATTATTAAAGCCCTGATTTTTATTCTTGTTGCATATTAAAATCAGCTCGTATTTAAAAAAATATCAATGTCTAGATTCCAGCCCTGGACGTTATAATCTAATGAATCTAGGATGTAGCCTGGGCATGAATGATTAAAAAACAAAATAAAACAGGTGATTGAATTATGTGACCAAGTTTAGAAAATACATTGAAAAATGATCACAATTCATTTACACTTAAAATCTAAGGAAGAAACGCCATGTACCCATCAATAGTAGGAACTCTTAGTGAATGATGGATTATAATATTATTTGAGTTATAAAAATATTGATCATTGTAGATCAACTATATTTACAAAGCTTGGCAGTTCTGCATGTTTCAAAGAAATCAGGGAGGGTTTCCAGAGCATCATGAAGTGAGTCAGACTGACAGCTTATTGGAACGCTTATTGGCGTAGGAAAGCAGAATGTATTTGTATTTTCAAATTTCATGAGAAAGGTAATATGGGATAGTAGAAGGAGCATATTAACCCTAACCCTAGGAAAGTAAGCCTGGGATTTTTGCCCTGACTCTACTAGCAATAAAGGTATAACCTTGAACATATTGCTTAAACTCTTTGTGTTAAAATATCCTCAGTTATAAAGTGAGGACTTGAGACAGTTGATTTTTCATGTCCCATTTGGCTTTACTAATTAGTGGTTAAAAACAGGGATAAACCTGGGTTGAAATCTTATTTTTGTCACTTTCTAGCAGTGTAATTTGAGCCGTTACTGGCTCTTCCTTATCTGTAAAATGAGAATGATACAATAGTACCTGCTTTATAGGCCTGTATAAAGGAATGTGTGAGGAAGTACACAGAGTACCTGTCAAAGAGCTCAGCACGTAGTGTGTGGTAAATAAACAGGTCATTATTTTGATAAATGAAGAAGAGGAAGTTGGGGACACCTGGCAAAGAATGGAATAACATTAGTTATTAGAGAGAAGCAATAGGGCCATAAAGGTCTATTTCTCTGAACTGGTATCTTTAGTAATCACAAGTCTGTAAAGGAGTGGACCTAGTGGTGTGATGGGGCGGAATTCTGGGACATCATGGAGTAATATCAAAGGATGAAAAGTGTTTTTCAGTCTTGTTCCATTCTTTTGATAATGGAAGTTGGTAGTGTCATTTCTGATGGGCTTTTTTTTTTTTTTTTTTTTTTTTTTTTTTTTTTTTTTTTTTTTTTTTTTTTTTTTTTTTTTTTTTTTTTGTTCTTGTAGTAATAATCGCTTCCTGACTTCTTTGTGTGTGATTCATAGTATATAATACCATTCTTTAGGATTCACTTAGGGCAACCTCAGAGTCAAAACCATGAGCTTTCTTTGGGAAAAGCATTTTAATCTCAAGTCTACCTCTTACAAAGTATATGATCTGGATCTTTTTTTAGGATTAAGTGAGAAGAAAATGAAACTGAACACTGATGTACTCTGCAAATAGTGGCTATTATTTTCATTTTCTTTAGCACTTTATCCTTTAGCCTTTTGAAAAGGGAGTATTTGGCTAAAAATACACTAGCACAAGCAAGATGATTTTACAGGAGCCAGTGTAACTTGTTTGTCCTAAATTCTCTTTGAGGATACATTTCTTGCTTTTGTTGGTAATAGATAAGATACATCCTACCATCCTTTGTAGATTCAGTAGGCAATCTTTCTATTTGTCCAAAAGATTTATGTTGATTTATAAAATTTAGATTTGTTTTTATTGCAAGATCTGACAGTCAAGAAGCTGCAAAGTTCACCTTTATTATATCATTTTTCATTTACTTTTATCTTTCACTGAGTTTAATAATATTTCGGAGGTTGCATAAGCCCTGAGTTCTCTACATCTTGCCATCACCATCAATCATACAGTGTCAGATTATAAGAAACATTAAGCCGTAAGACAAAGAAACCCCGTGGATACTATTTGTCTTACCCTTAAATAGCTTCTTAGTATGCAGCATTGGTCTCATGTGGTTGGATTTTATAAAACAATTTTGTCCTAAGCATCCCAAAAGAGAAAATTTGACAAAACAGTAGTTTATTCCTACAGGTTCTCTACTTACTGTGATGATGGCAAAACCCTAGACAAGCTAAGAAAAGATGAAATGATATACAGGCCACACAATCTACATTCACATCTGCTCTGGTGCCTTCTTAATGCCTATTTTTGGAAAACAGCTGGCATAAATTACTGACTTATGAAGGGAAGCAGATGCTTATGATCAGCGATGGAATCTGGTTATTGAAAGCATGAAATAGCAGCCCACTGGACAGGACTGCTATGCATGAGTGGTGCTAAAGACAAGGGCCCACTCCTTACATGCAGAGAGGATTGAAACAAGGCATTCCTAAAGCAGAGGAAAATAAGGCCTTTTTGATGTTTGTTTTTCCCCTCACATTTTTTCTTCTTTGTGCATTTGAAAAGAATAAATACAAATTAATGTTGTACTCATATATGCTACATGTCTGAGTACCTAAAATTGATTGGGTCCTGTATAAATGATGTCTGTTTGTAAAAAGCTAATTTCTAGTCTTCATAATTAAATACTCTGTGTTCAAGATTCAGTCAGTTTTGCGTCAGTTGTGTAGTCTGATATTCAACCCATAGATATGTAAATAGAAATATGTAGATTACTATGAGATGAAGATTGCCATCTAGATACAGTTTTAGCATACAGTTTAATGTATCGGTTAGTATATTCTTCACGTGGACCTAATGCTCAGGAAAGTGCAAACCATGAGTAAGGAGAAGGGGTGGGTAGAAAATATGAATATGACAGTGTGAAGCTTTTTCAGTTATTCAGTAATGCTTTTCTCTTACTAGTTCAATGTAGTGAAAGCACACAAAACTTTAAGTAGACAGACCTGTGCTTATATACTGGTCCTTTCACTGCTTGATGATATGGCATATCATTTCCTGTTAGTGTAATACTCATTTGTCAAATGATAATAATGTCTAACTCATTATTGCTTGTCCTGGGACTTAAATTAATTCATTCAGGTTATATCGCATATACTAAGGGACATCCACTGTTCTAGCTTTTGTTGTGATTATACAGTTAAGTATTCTTTGCACATATAGAGATGATACGCTAAGGGAGGTTGGCAAACTATGACCCATGTACCAAATCTGCCCCACAGCCTGTTTTTGCAAATAAACTTTTATCGAAACACAGCCATATATACTCATTTACATATTGTCTATGACTACTTTTGTGCTGCAACAGCAGAACTGAGTAGTTGGGATAGAGACTGTTATGATTTTAATGTACCTCCACCAAAGTTTATGTGTTGGAAACTTAATCACCAATGCAATCGTTTTAGGAGGTGGGGACTAATAAGAGACAAACAGGTCATGAGGGCAGAGGATTAATGAATTAATGGAAGTCATAGATTAATGTCATTACTGTTAGTTACGTCAGAATGGATTTATTATAAATGTGAATTTGGCCCTCTCATCCTCCCTTGTTTTATGAGCTTTCTTGCCCTTCCACTTTCTGCCATGGTATGATGCAGTAAGAAGGACCTCACCAGATGTGGCCCTTTGCTCCTGGACTTCCCAGCCTCCAGAGGTGTAAGAAATATTTCTTCCTTAAAAATTACCCAGTCTCAGCTGTTCCATCATAGCAACACAGAACACTCTGAAATAAGGCTGTATAACTTTCAAAGCCAAAAATATTTATCGTTTGGCTCCTTTTAGAAAACTCCTGCTTTAGACCATTGACTCAAAACCTTTTCTATAATAAGCAAATAATACTCTAAATGTCTCTCTAAACACTGTATTAATGACAATCCAAGAATGTTTAATGTTGCGTTTTCATTCTCTTCAAAATATTTTCTTATCTTCCTTGTTATTTTTCTATGACACATTGATTATTTAGTAGTTTGTCAATTTCCAAATATTTTATTTTCTATAGCAATTTTTAATTTAAGTCTTTTGGTGTTAGAGAACATACTTTACATAGTTTCTATCCTTTGAAACTTGAGAATATTTTTATGTCCCAGAGTACAGGATATCTTAGTGACTATCCTATCTTTACCTGAATAGAATGTGTCTTCTGTTATTGAGTAGAGTTCTATGACCACGGATAAGTCATGTAAGTGGTCCTCAAGTCTTCTGTGTCCTTTTATCAGTTATAAGAGAGTAGTAATGAAATCTTTATGTCTAATTGTGTAGTTGTCTGTTTCTACTTTGAATTGTACCACAATTTACTTCATGTATTTCTGAAGTCTGTCTGTTATTAACATAGTCATTGTGCACAGTGTGTCTTTGTACATTTTTATACTTATAACCTATTTTAAAAAGTACAGTTTTAGGTTTTGTAGTAAGAGTCAGGTCTTGCTTTTTTATCATTTTATAGTCTCTGACTTTTAATGGGAGGTTTTGACCATTTACATTTAATGTAACTATTGATGTGGTTGGGCTCAAAGCTATCAGGATATGATATTTTTCCTATTTAGCACATGCGTTCTTTTTTTCTTCTCTGATTTCTTTGGATCACTTAAGTGTTTTTATGACTATTTAACTTTTTAAATGATTTCTATAGGGTATATGTCTTTTATTTATCACATTCTACTGCAAATAATATTCCCTTATTTTACATATAAGAACTGTGCACCAGTAAATTATTTCCTGCCCTCATTGTTGCTTGTTACTATTCATCATATCTTTTATTTTCCATGTGTTATAAACTCCACAATACTTTGCTATTATTTTCACTCTAAACACACAACTATCTTTTTTTTGGGGGGGGTGTGCTGAGGTTTGAACTCAGGGCCTTGAACTTGCTAGGCAAGTGCTCTACCACTTGAGCTAAATCCCCAATATCCAACTATCTTTTTAAGTGAGTAAGAAATCAGGGTGGATATTTTTTCCTTATACTTTTCCTGTGTGTCGATCCAGCTTCCACTACCTTTAATGTTTCAAGTACCACAAGTTTTATAGCTATCTTTCAGGTTGATCCTTTGAATATTTGCCTTTAGTGTTTATTAAGGTGATTTGAACATTGTCTTTAGTTTTGGTCTAATTTAGCCTCTCCACTAGGCGATTTTTTCTGAGGACTCTGCCAGATGCTCCATATATTGTGAAGTTTTCCTCACTGTTGGGAAGGAGTGTGAACTGTTTGCAGACTTGTGTGAGTTTTGGATATCTTGTGCCTAATGCTTGCTAGGGTTTTTTTCCTCCAGCATTTGGTTAATTTTTTCCTCATATCTACATCATACTTCAGTACCCTGCCAAAGTCTTGGGGTAGCCTCCCCATCCTTTCTGATATTTTGAGATCTGAAGTAAAATTTTAGATCACTTTTCTTCTCTAAATCCAACAAACTATTTGATTCCACTTTCTGCACTGCAATTTGAAAATTCTCTCCAGACCATAAGATGCAGGCAATTGTAGGCCCATCTCATTGGCGTCCTTTCTCTCAGAGATTGTAGGTCTGCTCTGCCAGATGTCTGATATCTGAAAGCTACTTTTTCATATGTTTTGTCAGATTTTATAATTGTTTAATACCAGTAATAATATTTTTGAAATTATGTCTCTGAATATTTATTGTATGATTTTCTTAATATAGATTCCTACACATAGACTATCTTGGTCAATTTTTTAGGAGATATGCATACATACGTATAGATATGTGTATATATCTCCTAAAATATATATAAAATCACCAAGAAACATTATCCCCACTTGTTTTTTTTTTCCTTTTTAAATCCCCACTTGTATTAATACTGTTTCTACTCTATATAAACACTGGTCTCAGCTCTTATTCCTAACACGTTGTTCTGCTCTATCATTTTACATTTCTTTAAAAACTGCCATCTGGGAATATTTAATGGGTAGTCAGTGTCATACTCTTTGGAGGACACTAATCCTCTTCTTTTTATTTTGGAGAATTTCCTTTTGGCTTCTAGTGATCGTTATTGAATATTGTTCTCAAACATAGTTCTAGTGCTGCTGCCTTTGTAATTTAGATGACAGCGTTAATGTTGAGCTTCCCTGTGTTAGTGGATGTGTCTCAAGAGGCCAGCTGTAGCAAGCAGGGCTGTATGTGGTTTGTGTGTCTGTCTTCTGTATGCAGTGTGTTGAACAAGCTATGTATGTGGATGAAGTATAAACAGCTATTTTTATCTCCTGTGGTCCCTTTAACTTCATTTGGTTAGGGATGCTTTTCTTTGCCCTTAATGAATACTCAGAGCCTGTGTGACATTTCAGCTCACTCTCTGATGATAGACTGTTCTTAGGTCACTTTAATTCACAAACTCAGTCTTGATTCAGGATTTAGAGTCCTGTCCAAAATACTGAACAGTGCTTAAATATGTATTCAAAAGCAAGGCGTTTCCCCTTCTCTTCTCCCAGGATAGCAGCCTGCCTTTGTAGAAGGCCATGTGGTATTCTTGTGCTATTTCTCTCTGCTCACCTCCTTCCCTAAATCACTGTTTAGCACCCACTAAGATCAAAATTCAGGAGAAAGAGAAGGCGAGAAAGTCCTTTCATAGCTCATGACTGTAGTATTCTGGAATTCATGCTTTCTGATCTTAAAGATGTTTACAGCTGATCTCTCTCTCTCTCTCTCTCTCTCTCTCTCTCTCTCTCGGCAGGGATAGGAAGTATGTTTAGGGGAACCATTTTCAGGATTCCTCCTGCAGCAGCTGCCCTGGTGGACAGTGGTACTGCTTCTCCAACAGCACCTGATTTTCCAGTGGTACTTTTTGTACATAGACCCTCTTTGATGATGCCCTTTCAACCTCCTGTAGTGTTTTATTCATGTATTAAAATATCTTTAAGCGGACCCATGGCCCACATCTGGGAAGTACACACATGTTTCTTGTACTGCCTTCCATGGTAATACAGACACTTCTCCTGGCCAGCTGCTGTGGCTTTCTTGGTTAGGAGTCAGGTACAAGTGCTCCAGCAGCAGGGTCCATCAGTCTCTGGCGTCAGCTGAGTGAGGAGCAGACATAACTTTGTCCCTCTCCTTGGAGTTGCTGGGAAATTCGGAGTGGGAACACAATACACTTTTTATCAAATAAATCTTTCTTATAGTATCCTCTGCTATCCCATCCATATTCTGCTGCTGAGAATTACCAGGCCTTGGAATTTGCCTTTGCTTTTGATGATTTCCTTTGTAAATTCTGTCTTCACTCATGGATCCCACACAATGGTATCTCAGAGCTCCCATATTTGAACATCAGTCAAAAACAAGACAGGAGGAGTCCCTATCTAATATCTAGTTACCACCAAGTTTGCCTCCTGGGCCTGATGTCCCTTTGGTGTTATTAATTCTCTTAGCAAGTACACATTCGGCTAAGTCTTGGTACATACGGGAGTGTTTTCCATGTGTGAGTTCTGTGCGTATGGGTGAGTCCCTGGTCTATTATTTCCCACTTGCCACAGACAAAGAAGAGGACTGGGAAATAATCTAGCCAAACCCTGTCATTCTGCCTGGGGTTAAAAACTGCACTCCCTGGACGGGCATAGTAGTACACACATATAATCCTAGTACTCTGGGAGGTTGAGGCAGGATGATCACAAGTTCAAGCACAACCAATCTACTAAGCAATTTACTAAGACGTTGTCTCAAAATTAGGAAAAAATTAAAGGGGGAGGTTGGGGTTGTAGTTCAGTGTAAAGGCCCTGTGATTAATCCTCAGTACAGAAAACAAAATGAAACAAACAAACAAAAACCCCTGAAATCCTACAATAGCCACTGGGATGGACCTTCACTTCCTATGCCAATTAGATACACATTTAATGCTTACAGAGTTTTTAAGAGCTAACAGTGATTTCTCCTTGTTCAGTGATTTAACAAATAAGTATACTTTTTTTTCTTTTTACAAAAAAGGCAACTTTGTATTAGTGATATATGAATTTAGGATGTTATTAGAAGCATAAGCTATTTATTATTGTTTCTTACTTGGATACTGTGTTTAATCTCAATTTTTAGCATTCTGGAAGAGATTTGGTTTTGATTGCTATCACAGCCTGTTTTTGTTGTGAAAGAGGGGAAATATTTGTTTCCTTGCTATATTTCATATAATGTACTTGTGAACAACTACTTAGCTCTAAGAACATTGACTGTTCACTGGAACTTGGGTGCTTTCAATCCAGACATTAAAAGGTGCAGTGGGCACCTGATTGATTTCAAGACATGGTGTTATGTGGCCTCCCAGAAGCTCTTAGTTGAATTTGATAAAATATTTTCTCCTCCCCTGGTTTTAGAAGGCAGACTTCTTTGCATAGAGTGGGGATTTGTTCCACTTTGAATCATTTCTTTCTTTCCGTCTTTCTTTCTTTTTCTCTTTATAAGAGACCAAGCGATGAGTGAGTTTGGTGTATTCACTATATCTTTTTGCCTAATGATGCATTTGTATGACTTGCAACAGTCCTGTCTCATTAAATAGCCCACTTAAAAGGAGGAGAAGAAACATTAAAAATGATAGATGAGGTCTCCTAGAAACCTATTATCAGTAATATGACAAGTAACGTTGCTTAGCAGGGAGGAAAACCAAAGGGCTGATGATATCATCACCCTGCAGCTAAAGGCTAATGACTCTTGAAGTATTAATTTTATTAAATCACTGAATTTGGCATTTTAAAAAAGTTGTAGTGGAGAAAAAGTTAAGTGTGTGTATATATATATATATATATATATATATATATTTAAATATGTATAGTTAAATATATATATTAGAATAGAATGCACCTGTCCATTTTAGAGAAGTGTAGGCATCCACTCATGGCCAGTCTTGTTTCATTGTTCTCCTACTCAGTTTCCCCTCCTCCCCAGATTATTTTGAAGCAGATCCTCACACCTTATGCCATTCTATTCACACATATTTCTGTATGATCTCTGAAGGATATAGTTTCTGAATATCATTCAGCCATATGGCACCTTAATTTCACTGATGGAAAACCTGAATGCAGAGAAAGGAAGTAACTTAACCCAGATCACACAACTACTTAGCAGCTAAGCCAGTCTTGGTACTCGACTCTCTTGTCTGATGGTCTTGTACAACTGCTCTTTCTGCTGTAGAAGGAAAAGTTTAGTTTTGAAATACAATATGCCAAGACAAAGAAATTTCCATTTTCCTTTGAAGGACCCAGAATTAACTCTGTGTCTCTGTGAAGAGTCACAACTTTTGTAGAGCTCAGCTCTTTTTTTTTAAAATTGTGGTGGATAGGATAACTTTTATTTGACAAAATTTATTTGGTTTTTTTCTTTTTATATCAGGTGTCATGTTAACAGTGAAGATAGAGCAATTAGCAAACTCAATATGGTCCTCTCCCTTACAGAGAATATGTGTAGAATATGAAGACACATAATAAAACAATCTTTTATAATGAAGGTAGTAAAAAAGAAAAAGGAGCGATACTATTGTCAATACAAAACCTGTTGTATACTCAGCATTAAACATGTTGATTTGGGATGAACTAAGGAATTTGCAACAGTTAGATCTCCTTGACCAGAACTATGGTCTGTTTCACTATTTATTCAGGTCTCATATTATGTTCTTCATTACATTAGCTACGTTATTTTAGTTTTGTCAGTATTTTTTCTTGGATATTCCACTTCAGTTTTGAAATGGCCATTTCTAATATAGAAGAAAACTATTGATTTCTGTATATTAATCATATACTTTAAAAAATTCTCTTACTAGCTGTAATAATTTTTTAGAATTCTCTTAGACATTCTACACCATTCTTCTGTCAAATAACAGTAGTCCTTTTCTGTGTAATATTTGTGCCACTGTTTATTATACAAATTTTCTTTATTTAATCTCTAAAACAATATGAATAAATAATAGTAATAGATTTTGATGAGAATTAAAATTTCAACTTTTTTTTTTTTTTTTGGTGCTGGGGATTGAACTCAATGCCTTGTGCTTGCTAGGCAAGCACTCTAACCAGTAAGCCAAATCCCCCAGTCCCCGTTAACTTTTGATAATATACTTGCTGTTTTTGTTTCTAGTAAATATCCTTCATAGTGTTCTAGAAGTTCCCTTTTAGATCAATTGCTTATAGTTTTTAAAGTGAATGGCAGTCGAATTTCTTTCACGGTTTCCATCCATCAGTTACACAGCTCTTTACCTTTAATGTGTTAATGTCATTACTTAAATGGATAAATGTTAAATTATTGCTACTCTTTAATACAGTTTTTAACAATCAGTAAGATATTTTTATGTTTATTGATTTCATGTTTTCTAACCATTCTTGTGATAATATTTTTAATTTGCATTTTTTTCTTGGAAGTACTCATTTCTTTTGAATTTGCAAATTTATTGGTCTGAAATAATATTCTTATATAATTTCTTTCATTTGCTCAAAGACTTTTACTATATCCACCCCTTTTTACTTGTACTTGTAATCATTTTCTCTTTTAATTAGGTTTGTAAGAAATTTGCCTGTTCTTTGATTAGTCATTACTTTAAGAAATACATGATTTATTAATTTTGTTCTTTATTTTTCATAATTGTATCCTCCAGGTTAAGCAATACAGGTCCTAGATTTATAAACTGAATGTTTGCTTTATTTACAGCATTTCTTTTTTAATTATAAATTATAAATAAGTTGAGACTTTTTGTGTTTTCCTCAGTATTTTAATCATATCTCATAAATTTGTATTTTCATTAAATCTTAGGTAACATAATTTCACTTCTGACTTCTTTTTTGATCCAATAACTTTTTGGAATAGTGTTTTTGTTTTGTTTTAAGTTTCAAAGATTTGGGGAGTTACTTACATTCCACTTTGGAATTTATGAGATTTTCTTGGTGGTTGAGTACATGACTGATTTCCAAACTTTATATGACAATAAGATAATTTTACATAGTACTGGGATTGTTATTCACTGTATTTAGTGCCTTATTTTCTTTACTAGCACTTAGAGACAGTGTGGGTTAGTAGAAAACAATTAAAATTTGAACATAAAAATCTCAATTCTAGTTTTAGCATTTCTACCAAGAAACTGTGGTCTTATACACAGTACTTTCTCTCCTTTGGTCTGATACAGTATTGTCTATTAAAAAAAAAAAACTTACGATCATGGAAATACTCAGTATGGCAATAGATATGGTAGCCACTAGCCACGTGTGGCTTTCAAGCACTTGAACTATGTTAATGTGACTGAAAAATTAAAGTTTAAATTTTTCTTATTTCAGGTTTATTTAGCCAAATATGACTAGTCTACCTTATTGGACAGTGTGAGTCTAATAAGTGAAATTAAGTTTTTGGACTCAATAAATCTTGGGGAACCCAACTCTAAAATATTAACTTTTTTGTGGGTCTCCTGCTGTGTGAGCACCTCAGAGTGGTGAGTGCCAGTGTTCCAGGCTGGTGCAGGCCCCGCCCACCCCACTGGCAACTCCATCACAGGTCTCCCGCCTGCCTGTGGACTGGCAGGGTCAAAATCCATTAACATGCAAAAGATCTAGTGGTGAAGACTCTGTCTTGCGCACTCTTTTTTGCTTTCTTTTCCTTTTCCTTCCCCTTTTCCAAGTCACCAATACAAAGTAGACCCAACCATACCCATGTCACTGAGGAGAGTTCTGAAGACATAAAGGACACAAGAGCCAAGGACCACATATGCCTAGAAGAAACTGTAAGAACAGACTTTTCCTAGAAAAGCATTGATACTTGTCTTAATGTAACCTCCCACAAACAAAATATAAAAACACGGAGAACAAGCTAAAAGGGGGATATAAATATGTATACAAAGAAAATGATAAGACACAGAAGTAAAACACAGCCCCACACCTCCAGCCCCTAGAACAAATCCAGAGGATAATGACATAGAGGAAATCAGAAGATACCCAATCAAACTATCAGAAATGATAGCAGCAGAAGTTAAAAAACAATAGGTGAGGCTATAGAGAACATTAGACTAGAAATAATTGCCCAAGTTAAAAAAGAGATGACAATCATAATGAAAGATCTGCTTAGTGAATTCAGGGTAGACACAGGTAAAAAACCACAGGAGCTTAGAAAAATGGTGGAAAACATGAACATTCGACTTAGTAAAGAAATGGAAGCCATGAAACAGGTCCAAACAGATGTCCAAGAAATGAAAAACTTTCAAAAGTATATGCAGTAGATTGAATGAAAGCTAAAATAGAATCTCAGACTTAGAAGACAGGTCCGCAATTAGTGACAATGAAAAGAAAGACCTGTTAAAAATAGCTAGAGACTATGAAAAATCACTACAACAGCTGCAAGATGATGCAAAGAAGAACAATATGAGTGATTGGAGGGAATGAAAAAGCAGGGGAAAATGCAAAGGATCTAAAAAGATTATTTACAGAACTAATGACAGAAAACTTCCTAAGCATGAGAAGAGAACTTGACATACAGATAAGCGAGGCATATAGAACCCCAATTACCCATGACTAAAATAAATCTACACCAAGTCATATAATAATCAAGATTCCAGAAATTCAACAAAAGAACAGAATACTGAAAATTGCTAGAGAAAAAAAAAATCACCTATAGAGGTAAACCCACCAGAATCACAGTGGATTTCTCAACACAGACTCTTAAATCAAAGAGACCCTGGAGCAAAATATTTCAAGCCTTAAAAGAAAACAATCTCCAACCCAGATTGATGTACCCCACCAAACTATCTTTCAAATTCAACAATGAAATAAGATACTTCCACGACAAAGAACAGCTGAAGAAATTTATGACCTCCAAACCACCTCTGCAAAATATTTTGAAGGATATTGTAGAAAAGGAAAAAGAAAACTATAATTACAGGGATACTAATAAAAAGAACCCACCAGGTAAGGGAAGCCATTAAACTAAGGTGAAACACAGAACCAACAACAGAAAAGATCTATGACAAAGATGAGTCGATATATAACAGCTGTAACCATCAGTGTAAATGATCTCAACTCTCCAATCAATAGAAACAGGCTAGCAGAATGTATCTAGAAACAATCAATATGCATCAATATGCTGCATACAAGAGACACATTTAACCCAGAAGGAAATTCATAGACTGAAAAGCAAAGGGTGGGAAATAGTATTTCATGCGACAGGAACCCAGAGAAAACCAGGGGTAGCTATTCTAATGCCAGACAAAGCAAACTTCAAACCAAGACTGATCAAGGGGGACAAAGACAGTCATTACATACTTCTCAACGGAAAACTCCAAAAGGAAGAAATAACAATCATTAATATTTATGTGCCAAATATTGGTGCACCTAACTACATAAAACAAATATTAAGGACCATGAAAGATCAAATAAACACTAATGTAATTATACTGGGAGACTTCAATACCCCAGTGTCCCAAATAGACAGATCAACTAGACAAAAATTAACAAAGAAATATCAGAACTGAAGCAAATGTGTGAACAAATGGACTTAGCGGATGTCTGTAGAGTGTTCTACCCTACAGCACTGGAATACACATTCTTCTCAGCTGCACATGGATCATTCTCCACAATAGACCACATACTAGCTTATAAGGCATACTTAAGTAAATGCAAGGGAATTGAAATTATCCCATGCATACCAGTGGATCATAATGCAATGAGACTGGAATTTAATGGCAACAGAAACAAACAAACAAACAAAACACCTAAACATATGGAAACTGAGTAACATCCTTCTGAACAACAGTTGGGTCACAGAAGAAACTAAAGAAGAAATTAAACAATTTATACAGTTAAATGATAATGCCAGTACAACATGCTGGAACCTATGGGATACAATGAAAGCAGTTGTATGAGAGAAATTTATCTCATTGAACTCCCACATCAGGAAGACAGAACGAGCTCAAATAAACAACTTAGTGTTAAACATCAAACGTCTAGAAAAAGAAGACCAAATCAAACCCAAAGCTCATACGAGAGAGAAAATTATTAAGATCAGAGCTGAAGTTAATGCATTTGAGTCTAAGAAAACATTACAAAGAATCAATGAACCAAAGAGGTGGTTCTTTGAAAGACTAAACAAAATAGATAAAGCCCTAGCCAATCTTATAAAAAAAAAAAAAAAGGAAAGAAAAGACCTAAATCCATGCAATAAAAAATGAAAGTGGTGAAGTCACAACTGACTGTACCGAAATCCAAAGGATCATCAGCACCTACTTCAAGAACCTATACTCAAACAAGATGTAAGAGATGAAGAAATGAACTGAAGAAATGGACAGATTCTTAGAAACATATGAATTATGAAAACTGAATCAAGAAGCGATAAAAATACTAAACCCAATGTCAGCCATTGAAATTGAAGAGGCAACTAAAAACCTACCAACAAAGAAAAGCCTAGGCCCTGATGGTTTCACACCTGAATTCTACAAGAAATTCAGAGATGATCTAATACCACTATTCCTCAGACTCTTTAATGAAACTGAAAAGGAAGCAGTACTTACCAAATCATTCCTAGAAGCAATCATTACCCTGATGATTAAACCAGAAAAGGATTCAGCTGAAAAAGAGAACTGCAGGCCAATTTCCCTAATGAACTAGATGCAAAAATTCCCTACAAGATCCTGGCTAACAGAATGCAATGAATTACCCAGAAGATTATACACTACAACCAAGTAGGAATCATCCCAGGAATGCAGGGATGGTTCAGCATAAGCAAATCAATATATGTAACACACCATGTCAAAAAAGTCAAAGAGAGAAATCACATGATCATTTCAATAGATGAAGAAAAAGCATTTGACAAAATCCAACACCCATTCATGATAAAAACACTACAGAAATTAGGAATAGATGGTCTGTATCTGTTATGGTTTGTGTCTAGATGTCCCCCCAAAGCCTCATGTGGTAAGAGATAGCTGGATCTAGAGTGTGGGCTGCCCTGAGGGCAGGTAGCCTAGATAGATACAGGAAGAAGCTTAACTAGCTGCTTGTTTGCATTGCTGATTTGCATACATTCCTTGCATTTTCCTCACTTTACTTTGC
>PVJO010010080.1:0-66027 GCA_004026905.1 Hystrix cristata
TGTTCCCTACCCCATAAAAACCCCACACTCCTGTAGTTCGGGGCCATTACTTCTGCCTCCTAGGTGTGAGGGGTATGTACTGGCCCAGAGCTCTGTTTGAACAATAGCTTGTTGTTTTTGCATCGAACCTGGTCTCTTGTCATTCTTGGGCGCCGCTCACCCTTGTCCCGGGTAAGTTGGGGAGGTTTTAGCCTCAACACGATTACCATATTTTATAAGTGGATAAGATGATTCCAGTGAATAGCACTTTTAGAGTTTATTTCTGGATTCTTCTGGAGGAAGATGCCCCAGATAAACACACAACACAGCTTTTCATAGGATAAGTAATGGTACCTGTTTTCTTCCCTAAGATCATTTTCCAAGGCCTGAGTCACCCGCTCCAGCTTCTGGGACCTTGTATAGTCTCTCCAGGCTCGTAGGACCTTCAGTTGAAGCTTCCAGTTGGACAGGGTCCCCGCTTTCCCCAGCTTAATTCTATGATCAAGAATCAGCTTGTGCCAGGCAGAGAAATATCGTTTTTGACACTGCAATGGAAATATTTGGAAAATCACCACTAATCAGCACCAGTGTTCCTAATATTGAGAGGCTTCTCAAATTTTCCCCACACATTTTTTTCTAACAAATCTAGAAACTGGTCTTGATGGAAGAGAAGAGAAAAAACACAATTCCTTTATGCTTATTGGGATGAGAAATATTCAAGTCATACAGCTGAGGCCTTCTGAGCCTCATGACCTAAACTAAAATAATACATTCTCCATGTAGGGGACCAATCCTCTGGGGAACTCAATAACAAGTCACATCTGAAACATGAAGTAGAGGCTTGTCTGAGAGGCTTAAAAGGGCTGCTTCCTACATGGCCTGACCTGTCAGGCTGTCTCGGAGATTAAGAATTCACTGTTACTGATGCCACTGATATTTTACACAAGTGAACGCAGGAGATCCCAGGAGGATTAGACGGGGCCTCTGGTCCCCAGGGAGAGGAACACCTAAAAGCCACAATTTTAATTGGGCTACTACTATGTTCCAGCTTTGGTGAGCAGGCTAGAGACCAGATGTTCAGGCTACCTGCAATTTTCCACTCTATGATTCTAACAGCAAATTAGACAATGTCTACCAGCCCTAAGGATGTCCCTAGTATAGTACTTGACTGATAATCCTGACCTAAGGAAATCACTGCAAACTAGCCTTGGTGTACATACCCTATCTTTGCAGCAAACGTTATGTTCCTTCGAAGTAAAATTATTTTTGGTTCTTGATCTAAACACCAAACACACTATTTCACACTTTCCTATTTATGCTCATGCTAATTTCCTTGTGTTTCTTGTCTGCTTCCTTTCTGCCTGGAGTGACCTCTCTCAGTAAGTCTTTCAATTAAAACCCCTCTCAAAATGTAAGCGCCCATCCCCATATTCCCAAAGCATTCTAGGCTTCCTTTAGTCCAAACACTCAGGACACTACATCATAATCACCATTTTACCGATTTCTACTAGACTTTGAGCGTCCTGAAAAAGATAACAAGGCCCACCAGTGGGAAAGGCAAATCTGGGAGTAGCACTGAGAGTGGGGAGACTAACAGAGAAAGTCACAGGACATCGGTTATATTCCCATTTAGACAAACTTATTACACTTCCTTACTGGGAAAAAACATGGCGAACTTTTAAAAAAGCCCTTGTGCCCTTTCCATTATGTCAAACAAGGGCACACTTTTCCAGACCTTCACTTTAGATCCCTTGGGAGGAGGGAAGGAAGGAGGGAAAAAGGAAAAGAGGAGAGGAGATTTATTAAGTACAGGATATGCCTCAGTCATAACAAAAAGGAGACACAGAGCTGCTGAGTTGAGGGCATATACTTTTTTTTTGCATTATTTGTTTACCTACCTCACAAAATACAGCATAAATATGGTGTTAATATTGTGCTACAGTCAAAAGAAAATATCTCATGTATATTTACCAGAGTCATTGAAGAGATTCCTATTGAATGACTTGGTGAAATACACTGTGCATAGCTATCTCTAATTTTAACTCCTGGATTATGTCTAATGACGAAATAGCATAAACATAATCCATCTGGACAATAGCACTGTTAGTAGTGTCCTTGGATTTTTATATTCCTCTTCTCTGTAAAGTTTAAAGCAACTTTCACATGCTATTTTATTTTTTTAGAAACAATTTTTTTCTAATTCTGGTAATCAAATCCAAGGCCTATTTTATGCTAGGCCAGTAACCTACAATAAAGCTATATCCCCAGTCCTTTATTTTTTATATATATAATATTTTGATTCTTAGATCATCATTACAAAATACAGAAACTGTACATACTCTTCTGATTTATCTCACCATGTTACAACTTCAAGTAGAGAAAGATTTAATGACTAAATTCACAGAGTACTGTAACGAGTGGTATACCTGAGGCTAAAACAGAAACATTCTAGCTTCCTGACGATTCTAATGTAGATGATAATTACTCCATTCCAAAAATGAAAAGCAAATTCTTTGTTTCCTTTATAATGAGAGAAAACTATATGACTTGTCATTGGAGAACAGCATTGGTTAGGAACTTATCTGAATTTAAAAGGGGAAAATCTGGGTTTATAAATTCTCTAGTCAATGTATTTCTTTAAAAATACTTAAGAATTTTAGAAAAAAATGCTCAGTTTTAAAAGTCTATAATTGTTTTACTACACAGAAGTTTTAACAGCAGCAAAGTGGCTGAGCAGCTGCTTTCTTTTATCTTTTTTTTTTTTTAGACAGGGTTTCACTATCTAGCCCAGGTTGGCCTTGAACTCGCAGTGATCCTCCTGCCTCAGTCTCCCAGGTACTGGGATTAGAGGTGTGTGCCACCACACCCAGCAGCAGCTGCTTTCTTGAAATTAATTTACTACTGGTTTTTTTGGCCTGCTCAAAAAAGCAATCCTATTAAAATTTAAATTAAAAAATAAAGTATGAATCAAAGATAGCTGCTTAGTTATTCCTGATTTATACCAAATATTATTCAGGTAAACGTGAGTCTCATAAACCTGCCTGGAAGAAAAAAAACACTTGGGAAAGGAATATACTCTCAGTCCTTCTTGTCTGTTTTTATTTAGAAGGGCTGAGGAGTGGCACATTTCCACAGACGTGATCTATTTATTCTTCTCTCCCCTCAGTGAACTCCTACTGCTCCCAGGCCTGCTTCTCCATTTCAGTTCTATACTCTGAGCTCTATTCCTTTGTTCTTTAAAATAAGAACTATTATTTAAAACCATAACCAGGCTGGAAGAGGAATGTGTCTTGTTTAAACCAGGAGAACT
This sequence comes from Hystrix cristata, assembly GCA_004026905.1. Lineage (NCBI taxonomy): Eukaryota > Metazoa > Chordata > Mammalia > Rodentia > Hystricidae > Hystrix > Hystrix cristata. Next base: position 3,290 of record PVJO010010080.1, read on the forward strand.
TACACTTTTAACTCAAGTAAGTCTGACCTTTCTTCATTTTTCCCTACTTCATCTTTTCTGCAGTAGATTTTAATTTCTGATTGGTTTTCAAATATGGTCATACCTTCTTTTCCTAACTTGTACTGTCTCTTTATCATAGTTGTAGTGATAATTAAGGCTTGATACAGGTAAATGAAGTATAGAAAATCACTGTGGGGGATCAACTGTTCCTACAATAATTTTAAAAATAAAATACTACAAAGTGAAATTTAGAAAGCTTTAAAGTAAAATGCTTTCCTCCCCTCAAAACCTTCCACAAGACATCATTTGGTTCTTAAGGATTCCACTCAAGAGAAAAAGTGACAGCTCGCCCTGCTAAATTTATTACCTGCACTAGAGTTGCCCTCATTCTGTTGGCAAGAAAAGCTCTTCCCTGAAGTGTAATCACACTGCTGTCACTGCAGATGATTGACGTTAGGTGGAACAGCAATTTGCTATCTAATCTTCATTGTAATTCTAACCCTGTCACTAGAGATGCTTGTTCTGATTAATGAAGTGGGTAACTCATCAAAATTCCTCAGTTATTTCCTTTTTGTCATAAAGCTCAGTGATAATTGCATCAAAATTCTTCGTCATGGAAAAATAAACAATGAATTGTAAAGAGGACAAAAATGTCAACAAGTTTGCAAATTATTTTTGCTGAATGGAACAAAATGGTGCAACTGGTGGTCTAGGGGAGTTGGCCAAGGTTCAAATGCATACTTCCCCCGCACTCCAGGGACTATGTTACTCCCATTCCAAAAGGAACAGACTTCCTTTAGCTACAAAAGGAAGCAATCCCTTTTTTTCCCCCCTTCCTTTTGGAGACCTCTGTAGCTGGGCAAAAGATCCCACAGATGTTACAGAGTCTGGGGTTTGGAGAGAGGAGGATCTTTACTATGGCCAAGTAAGTCTCCAGTGGAAAAGGCCAGCCCTGAATTTTGCAATGGAAAAGCAGCATCCCGTAAACCATCCTAATCCTGATTTTCATCATTTTGCAGCCCCAAACAGAGAAGAAATCACAGTACCTCTTCACCCTCAAGCATACATACTCCTATAATTAATTACATTAGGGGAAATATATTGAGTTCCCAAAACACAGCACTAACACATGGACTTGCTGTGAGGATTCAAGGAAAAGCCTAGAGGCCTAAATTTTGACAAGCACTGCACTGTGAAATTTCTGTATTTAAATGTTTTTTCCTCCTTCTTTAAAAAAATATTTAAAACCCTTATTACAAAAATTTAACAAACATATCTAAAAGCAGAACAAAAGATAAACCTTCCCTCAGCTTCAAAAGTTATTGACATTTTACCAATCATGTGCCGTCTGCCTCCAACCACCTTTTTCCCCTAGAGTGTTTAAAAATAAATCCCAGACAGACATTATATCATTTCACCCATGAATATATCAATATGTACCAGTAACATACAGAAATTCTTAATTCTGCTAAGAAGTTTCAATCAAAAATAGTGCTGTATTTATCTAATAGTTATTGTTTCACTCTAGAAGTAGAATTATAGGAAGCAATTGTTTAGTAAATAGTAAATTCTTTTTTAAAATTTAATTTTTTTTTTAGTGATACTAGGGATTGAATCCAGTGCCTCACACATGCTAGGCAAGTGCTTAACCACTGAACTACATCCTATGTCCTTTACAAAATTTTTATTTTGAGACAGGGTCTCATTCAATTGCCTAGACTGGCCTTGACCTGTGGTCCCCCTGCCTCAACTTCCCAAATAGCTAGGATTACAGGGGTGTGCCCCTGCACTAGGCTCCATATAGTAAATTCTCAACCAGCTAAAGTCTCTGGGCTCTTGTAAAGAAGAAAGACATGAATACAAATTAAAACTTGACTACCGTAAGGTAGGACTCCTTTTCCAACATAGCCCAGACTACTTCTTATGATGCCATCACATCTTTAGAGAGATCTTGCCCGTTGCCTTCTCTTTCTCTTTGAGACTTTTTCCTCCCTCTCTGCCAATCCTTACTGCCCACTCTTTTCCACCTCTGGTCATACACACAAGCTATGCCAAGAACAAAGCTTACCTAAGAATATATCATACAAATGCTTGCTTCATTTCCAGGTAGTCTGACAGTGAGACAATGATGTGATGTCATTTGTTCCTTATACTCTCAAGAGCCTTATAAATATTCATTTGAAATATCTAAAGCTTAGGGGGAAAGATAGGTCTACTCTAAAATTTTACAGAATAGACTTCATTTATAATAAAGGCCCTTTTCTTAACTTTTTAAAAGGAAAATTTCATTAATACTGCTTTTGAAAGACCCCCCAACCCCACATATTTAAGAAGAGAAATCTTACAGCACTTTGAAAGGCCTGATACTCTGCTAAATTGGCCTCCACCGTCCCCTCTGTGAGAATCGAAAACCAGGGTTACTCACAGAGCGAGGGAGGGAAGCACAACAGCAAAATAAACAAGCAACTTCCTTGCCCAAACTGGTAAAATTTTAGTTGGAAAATTTTTATAGAATTGCCCATATAAAATAATACAGAACAATGCTTCAAATGCCTCCTAAAATGTGTACCACACACTGCCTGTGGCAAGAATCCTAGAGGGGGAAGTTTTACAAATCCCCATATTCTCCATATGTGTGCTGGCATTTCTCTGCTGAAGTTTTATTTGCAAAGAGGATTTTCCTCCCAAACATAAGATACTGTGGAAAACATGGTTGCTATGTGTCAGTTCAGAAATGGTTTTGCTTCAGTGGTATGCAGGCAATTCTGATAAGACTATGATCTGTGGAAGGGAATCATTTTATACAAATGAGACACTTAAGTATAGTTTTCATCATCCGGTCATAAAAAGTACAGGCTTCTTTTCCACGTGTCTCCTTGGTTTAGTTTGGGGTGGACTTCTGTAAGGTGCAACACAAGCAAAACATTAACAATGACTCCTTTGAGTCATTATTATTTTACTCTCTAACAGAAAAACCTAACCAAATAAGCAAATCAAAAATCTCACCCCCCGACAAGAATTATGATTTAGGTTAATATCACTCCATCTTTCATTATTCTTTTCAACTTTCATAAGCGGGAAAGATCACAGAGTTTCTAATCTTATTAAGAAAACAAAAACATATTGCAGAATAGAGAATTAAGCCACTTTCCAAATAGTGTAAGAATTTCATAGTTAATCCCTTGTTGTTTCTGCTAATTAGCAATGACACGTGAATTGCTGAATCTCCTCAAGAGGTTTCACTACAAGATCAAAGAGAAAATAGAGCAGACTGGAAGTAGGAAGTTTCTATACAAAAATAAGTTTCTGATACAACAAAGAGACATAGCAATGAAATGAAAGATGTATAAAGAGTGCTGCCCAGAACTAGGTTTTTTGTTTATTTGTTTGTTTTGATTTTCTCTGTGCTGGGCATCAAATCCAGGCCCTGAAGAATGACAGACACCGAGGCTAGTGAGAACATCCAGTCAGCCAGGTGTTTCCCTCAACATCGTCCTCCTTTTCGTCCTGTGTCTGTGTATTGGCTCTTGAGTAGCCAGGTTTCATTACCCTGGACAGCTCCTTTTGAAACATGATAGGAACGTGGACCAGACAAATACAAGGAGCCCAGAGGGCCTGCCTACTCCTGTGTGGTTTCCCAGAGCACTGTCCTGTCGATAGCCAAGAGTATAAAGAGGGTGAGAAGACTGGCAGAGGGACTTTCACTGTGTCTCAGTTATGCTCACACACACTGGGGAAAGGTTCCCACACTGAAGGAGAAAGGGAAGAAAGGAACAAACCCAAATCACTTTGGAAAATAATATTTTGACTGAATACTAAGGTTAAGATAAAATAATTGTAGAAATATTGTGTTCTAGTTAATACATTTGCTTCCACAGTGGTTTGGGTTAGCAATTTAGAAACTACTTTTCTAGGATAGTAGAACTGAACTAATATGTAAATAGAACACGGTTAAGGAGGGCCAGGTTTCTCATTGTCAGAGAAAAGAATTGCAAATGAGCATGAGGGAAAAGCTGCTAAAACCTGTGGTGCTGGATTAGCATTGAAAATATCATTATGAAAAAAATCATTATGAATTCACAATTACTTAGCAAAGATTGAGAGAGTACAGAAGTCAATCCTGTGCTGTACTGCAAGGACATATATAAGTAGGAGCTGGTGGCTTTTAATATGCATTCAAAATGCATAGAATGTGTATGTATGCACGACTCTCTCTGCTATGAGAGCCTAGAAACAATGACACCTCAATAGTAGGAAGCTCGGATTTGGCTTCTAAAAACTATTCTCAATAAAAGAAACCAAAGTGCTGTGTAGAAATGGTTGATTCTAGGACTATGGCAGGGTAAATAAAAATGAGCCCTTTGTAGTGCCATAAAGACAGGAAGTGCACAAAAAGGGACAGATACCTGTTCAAAGGGCAGAACAGGCAGCTTGAAAGATTTCCCAATAGTCAAAGTTGAAATAATTAAAATAACAAAGTAAATAAAAATAATATTTGATTACAATTCTAGAATAAAATAAATATCGATGAGACCATACCAAATAAAGAGTTGCATAAATAAACAAATGAATAAATGGAGAAGGGATAATTCTTCCTTGTAGAAGAATCCGCAATCAGGCCGGGTGTTACACGCCAGTAATTCTAGCTACTTAAGAGGCTAAAGCAGGAGGATAGTAAGTTCAGGTCAGCCTGGGCAACACAGCCAACAACCTGTCTTAAAATGAACAATAAAAAGGGCTGGCGACGTGGCTCAGTGGTACAAAGCTTGTCTAGCATGGGTGAGCCCATTAGGTTTAATCCCCAGTACTGAAGCAAAAAATAAAATTCAATTAATAAATTTAAAGAAATTAGGGAAATACAAAATCATCATTAGATATATATAACATTAATAACCGTTGCAGGCAAGACCCACCAACTGGCTGCTAAAATTAATGGGCAAGCCAGGCGTGGGGCAGGTGCCTGTAACCCCAGCACTCTGGAGGCTGAGGTAGGAGGATCCCTGAGAGTTGGAGGCCATGCTGGGTAACATAGTGAGTTCAAGGCCTGCCTGAACTACATAGAAAGCCCCTGTCTCAAAAAATGAAAAATAAATAAATAAAATAAAATGTTAATGGGTAAGAATTCAAGGAAAAACAGGATATTTATCATAGTCTTAAAATACAGACATTTATTAATTATGAAAAGGAAAATAGTGACTATACAATGGAGAAATACAGCAGACACAATCTTAACAAAGTAAGCCAGGTTAACATCAACGATTATGAACTCCCTGATGCTATATACCAAGAAACACATAGTATCACTTCTTATAGTATTCTTACTGAAAGTGTGTAGTCTTATTCTAAGCAGGAGACAATACCTGAAAACCCAAATTGAGAGACATTCTACAAAATACTGGCCAATTTTCTTTAAAAGTGTCAAAGTCTTAAACAGTAAGGAAAAACTGAGGAATTACCATATACGGGAGGAGATCAAGAAGACATAAGAATTAAATGCAACTTGGAATCATCGATTGAGTCCTGAAACTAAGAAAGGACATTCAGCGGAAAAATAGTGATTTTCTAACAGAGTCTATCAATTTAATTAATGGTATTTAAGGGTAAGGTAGCAATGATAATTTCCTAGTTTTGATAATTATATGATGCTCATGAAAGTTTTTAACATTAGAAAAAGTTGGGTAGAAGGTGGTCAAGAACTCTCTGTATTATTTTTGCAACTTTTCTGTATACCAAAGATTATCTGAAAATAAAAGCTTAAAAAATAATATGATACAGGTAAAAATCAAGCAGAATCTGTGGCAAAGTAGAGATAATATATTCACAATCTGTCATTTTCCCATTTTAAATACACTGACATGTCCCTTTAAAACTAAGTAATCTATTTTTAGGTGGGGCACTAATTCTGTAAAACTCTAAGTGTAACATTCATATCTAGTACCACCTAAAACATATCTGAATTCTTATTGTACAGTAAATTTCAATACAATTTTAAAATTAAAATTTTCTGGAATACATGTGTTACTCATTTCTCACTGGTTGGATAACATATCATGGCACTTTTTCTGTGTGCCTCCTCAAGACGGCCCCCTGAATACTTACCTCTCTCAGAAATCTTAACCGTTATTACAGTAGGACACACTAATTCTGTCTCATGAAGGATGCAAACCTAAGAGACTTTGCCAATCTTTCTCAAAACATCAATCTTAACTCAACATGTCCTCCTACCACATTTCCCTATTTCTGAAAACAAAACTTTGACTAACTTTTTGTGTTTATATCTGAATAATTATGACTTCTGCCTGTCAGTCCCAGATACCATCTTCAAATATTTTTTTTTTTAAATCACTTCGACTACTGTTTTTGTGCCTGTATCAGTTATCCACATTGTATTTAATTTCCTGTTACTGATTCCAGGGCCTTTAGAATTCTTGTCGCCATATTTATCAAGCTCCCTCAATTTCTTCCTAATAGTCTTTATTCTCTCATTAAATCCATTCATTCAGATAATTATTCTATTAATTTTCACTTAATTTTGGCAAAGCCTAAGGCTCTAGTGTGGTTGTTGTAGAAGACAGAAAATAGACATACTGCATTTTTCTTCTCTCATTCAACCATCTCATGTACAAATCTTCCAAGTAATTCATTTTACATGAAATATCACCAGCCCCAAGTTCAGATTGTTATCGGTTACCCTTCATTCAGCAATATAAAACTGATCAGGTAGTTTTACAGGAATCAAGAGTGAAAAGAAGAAAAGGTAAAAATTAAAAAAGGTAGACCCAGAAGGAGAAACACAGATATGAGCGCATCATTGCTTCAGGATCTGAACTACCAAAAGGCAAGTAATTTGTTCTCATATCTTCTGGATAACCCAGATACAACAGACCAAAGTAGAAGTTTGGCTGAAGTAGAAGCCGAGCTTTAAAAAACTGCCAGAGTGCTACCTCAGTGGTTAAATGCTATTCTGAAGAAGGTAACTTAGGAAGGAGACCTATATTTATCCTACCATTTCCCGGGATCTCACACAGAGTTCTCTGTATTTGTCAGTATAAAGAGAAGAGCCCCAGAACAGGGGATGGTGCACTGACCCGTGTCCCCCCAGAACAGGGGACGGTGCACTGGCCCGTGTCCCAGGTTAGCTGGGCAGCACATAACAAATAGCAGGGCAATTTTGGTATTTAGGATGAGACTCTCAGGAGCTTAGTGTTTATCTCACTTCTGATGGAGCTTCTTGTCATTTAGGCTACAGACTGTTGAAAAAAGAGACATTATAATACCTACCTGGTGATTTTCCTTGGAAGTTTGGATTAGTAACTCTTTCAGTTTCCTTTTTCTTTCTTTTGCCACTTTTTCTTCATCTAGAAGAATGTGAGCACTTGGAAACATGCCTTTCTCTGGATTCTTTTGAAGATCTTCTTGCTTTTTCTTCTCTCTATTAATAACAATTTAAAAATACATATATGTGTAATAGATTTAATAAGGCGTAATTACAACTTACTGTAGTGGAATGAACACTGAATTTACCTTCAAAATACATAGATATTTAGATCTGGCTCTAAAGCTATTCAATAGGGTGGGGTTTTTCTGGGAGAAGATTTAGTTTACTCCCTTATAAATGAGGATTATATAAAATAAAATTGTCATAAAGTACTTTGACAAATAGAAAGTTCTTTATATGTTTCAGTAAAGCACTTTTTAAGTTTAACATTGAGCTATACTTTGATTAAAATTTGAGAGTTAACAACTATTAAGTATTCTCTAAAGTAGACAGAAGTTTTCTCTCTTCTCATCAGGAAGTAAAAAGGATCCTCAAGTGAGAAAGAAGTGGGATTCTTATAACAAGGTTTCTAGGAAGAAAAAATAAAAGAATCAAGTGTTATTCAGGAAAGAGGAATTCTAAAGCAGCCAGAAGAGAAAAAATAAGAACTTAATGGCCAAGAAAAGACTTTAGGCAAGTAGCCAGAATCTCTTAGTCATTTTGTTGCTCTTTTTTCTGGCCATCCTCTTTCTTGCCTGCTATCTATTCTCCCTCACCAAGGCCATCTCTCTTTCACTTACCAAGTCAAGTAGGCTCATAGGTGCTGCGTTCTCACTGGAGGATGGTTAATTACATAGGTATGTGTATAAAGTACACATAATAAGCCCCCAACGTACGAACATTTGAGTTGCAAACTTTTCACAGTTACCAACTGAACTTGCATTACGAATATTCATAGATGCCAACAAATTGTGGCAGTAGCTCACTGTGACAGTGTCTGCTGGGCATTGTCACAGTTGTGCTGCTGTGTACTTACCAAATAGTGCGATAATGTAGCATAGTACAGTACAGTCAAGGAATTACTGTATTTACGTGTTTGGATCTTTTATGCTTTATATTGTATACAGGGTGTATAAGACTCACTTTGTCAGACTTATGAATGAATCTGACTTACCAACATTCTCCAGGAATGGAACTCATTTGTGAGTTGGAGACTTACTGTACTATTAATGATGTGGAAATGGTAGCACCTAGTCAGGAATCAAGATTCATTCTCTGGCCACCAGCTAGCTGTGAAAACTCAGCCAAGTCACCTAGTCTTTCTGGAACTTCACTTTACACTTGAGAAAATACAAACTGAGAGGGATGCCTGAATGCACACACTCTCTCATTAATTCACATATATTATACAGAGGGCATACAATGTTATCTTATCGCCTGTGATGTTAACCTTTTTCATATTATTAAGGCAAGCTCTCCAGTGTAAAGTTATTTTTCCTTTTTAATTAATAAGTATCTTGAAGGAAGTACTTTAAAATTATGCAATACAGGAGATGTAGATAGCTTAGAAGTTATAAGGCCCTATCAATGATAAAATTTTATTGACCTTCAAATTACTAATTTCATAGCAGTGTCTATTAGTATAACTTTTATTTTAATTATCTTTGTACACAATCTTTATCTGGATTTCTGATCATTTTCTTAGGGCTGTTTTCCTAGGACCAGGATTCTCAGGTCAAGGGATAATACCATTTACAGATGCTTGTTTGTTGTTTATTGCCAAATTGCTACATGGAAAGTTTAAATTAGCTCATCCACCTCGAAGTAGAGTCTATTATCTGTCTCACTGTAACTGTGGGTAAGATTTCAATTTTTATAAGAAATGACTGGTCAGTGAACATTTCTTGAGTGCCCACTGTGAACAGAGCATTCTGTTACCATCAACTGTTACTTGTTTTCACAATTTATTTTAGGTCAGCCTAGTTTTTCCAGGGCTCAGGAGCAATCTGAACAGCAAGGCTGACCCTAGAAAGAACTAACTAAAACACTGGTGATTGCTTTCTGAAAGGAACAGCATCTGGAGGAGGCCTGAGCCTGGTACTTGAAGGAGTGAAGCACGTGTCCACTGCTGAGCTGTTTTAAATTGGGTAGAAGGAGAGCAATCAAGAACACAGGGAGGAAAGGCTGTGTAGGCTGATGGGGGTGGAAGGATTATCTAATAGGTCTTTCTGGCCTCTCGGTGTGAGTATATTCAGGCACTTTGGTCACGTTGTTCCAAGACTTTCGCAGTTCATGCATCGGTGCCATTTCTTGGAATAAATACATTAGTTATTTCACTTATGAAGCTCATTTTCTGCATAAGGACGGATAATAGTACTACATCCTGTGAGGACTATTTTCATTTTCCATTTATGTCAGATACTTTTCCTTTGTCACTGGTAAAAAGGCAATAGTGACTTGCTCTATGATTATCAGAAAATAAAGCACTAACAATTCACAGTAGGACAAGGCACAATTACTGAACAGTATAAGGAAGGCATAAGAAAACATGTTCAACCTTAAAGATGTTATGCAACAAAAGAAATGTAAAATAATCAATATAATGCCTATTAAAAGTGTGAAAATATTGAAAGTGATACAATTGCCAATAATGAGCCAAGTGTGGGAAATTGGCCCACTGCCAGCAATGCAGTAAATAAGTACAGTACAGCCTATTTTGAGAGCAATTTGGCAATGTTTCCAGAGTCATAAAACGAGCTATACTATTTAACTCAGTAATTATAATTCTAAGAATTTATCCTAAGAATGTAATTCAAAAGAATAAAAAAGCTATAGGCTTAAGGATGCTCACAGAAATACTGCTGAAAAATGTGAAACAGCCAAAATGCTTGGCAATACGAATAGGAGGTCATTACATAAATTATAGTATCAGAACTCAATGGGGTAGCAGACTTCAGGACTCCAGGCAATGCGTTAATCACAGCAGAATAACAACTTAAATGTATTTTATGGTTGTAATTAAGCATGTAAAGGGGCTAATACCACCCGGAAACATGGAAAAATAAAATTAATTTGTTAAGTTGGTAGAATAGCAGATGATTTCTCTTGTGTTTTGTTACTGCAATGTGTGTACATTTTACACACTTTAGAGCACTTCCAAAGTGACTGCTTAAACAAACTCCACACTGCTTATCGTGCTGGCTTACATCCTCCATGCTTCTTGCACAGTGCACCTCCTCTCCAGTATCTCCCTTCGCAGCTTTACCATTTCCCTTTGAATGTCCTCCTTCTCTTTCTTGGCCTCCAGAGCCCTCCTTTTCTTCTCTTCTTGCACCAGATACTGAGCCTCCAAGAAAGCAGATTTTTTCAAGGCCTTTTCCATTCTCTGGCACTCCAACGCTTTCTCACGTTTTAAGCGATTTTCTTTAACCTTAGAGAGAATATAGGGTGAAATGCAGTCTTTCAACTAGAAGGGCTAAGCAAAACCTTGGAACACATTTTGAAGTTCAGAACACAACCACCTGGAAATATTGTGGCCCAGAACTCTGCTGTTCATTGGCAGAACAGAGGGAAATCATTTGCTTCCTGGTGAAGCTGCTAAGAAGCTGTACAAGAAGTCAGATGAAGATGACTCTCAAACAATCTGGGAAGGACCTATATCACAGAAAAGCTGAGTCTAGTGGGCCAGATTTTAAGTTCTAGATTCTCGTTTAAAAATGATTTCCCTCCCGTAAGATTATACAAGATGTCCAAGGACTGCTTTTTACTTAGGCTGTCTGCATTCTAATTTAAGAAAGAATAGGGATTTTTTTTTTAGAGGCTATATTGTAAAGGATACAACAGTGATTTGCTGCCTTAAGGAACAATGCAACTCTTTATTCATTTCTAGGATTATTTAAACACGTTAATGATTCCAGACTATACTTAGAAATCAAAAACATGAACTTTGCCAATATTTCTAAATAAGCATATTCCACCCCCCAAATCTATTAATTCTTTAGGGGCTGGACTAGCTGTGAAATAAGGAATGGTCTTTTCCCTCCTGTTTCACTTAACTTTACCCTTACCTTACTCTCTAGTTGTGATAAGATACCTAGACAATGACCATGTATCTCACTGAACCTCCTCTCCTCCCTTTTGCCACACAACTGAACCAAACCGGGATCATATTTCTGCCCACTTCTCCGACGTCCCCTAGGACCAATTCCAGTTTGGTCTTAGTCCTAGGCAGATGGCAAAGACTGGGTCATTTCCCAAAGCTCCTTCGAAAAGTGTTGAGATAGTTACTTTTCCGCTATTACCTACGATTTCCTTTGGAGAAAGAAGAGTTCTTATATGCTTTTCTAGTTCAAAACAGCTGAACAAGATTTAATTCAGCTCTGTCCTCCTTTTTAAATTATAATCACAAAATGAGTGAATTTCAGTTGTCTAGAAAGAATTATTCTTATAATATTCACTAGAATATTCATGATAATATATTAATGTCACATTTCAAAAATCCAATTCATGCAATGCATCCTACATATTTCTAATAGGAAGTATCACATTCAAACTAATAAAGCTTCATTTAACACTCTATTGGTCAAAATCAATTACTCTAATTTCGGTTATTTCTTAAATAAATTGTTTCCTATCCTTAGTTTATGAGAATTATTTTTCTTCTGAAGTTCTTATATTTTATTTTTATTCTTTCTAACCAAATCACAGATGGCACCCTTTTTCATAATAAAGCCTAAGTCTTTATTTAAGCTTATTAAATGTGTTACACAAAGACTGCTTCCTGGTATCCATTTTAATTTTGTTTTTCCCACCCACCTGCTTATGTCTCATCTCCATGGTAAGACGCGGATCCTTCTGCTGCTTCTTGTCTTGGTTTTCTTTCATTCCAAGATCTTCCAACATCCCAGAATCCACCACTTCTTTATGGAGCAGATGGTCTATAATTTTTTGAATGGTGGTACTTTCCTCTTCTTCCTCCAAATAGCCACATAAATCTGGGAGAAACAGAAAAAAGTGAAATTAAAAAATTAATTTTAGTATAATATTCATGTTTATATAAAGAACACCCAAAAAACAAAGCTGTGTTTGGTAAATAGTAAATGATAATGCCTGTTGGAAGAATACAGCCTTCAGCAATTACCTACAGCTTAGTGGAAAAGGCTCTACTCATTGGGTACTGCTCTCGCCTATGTCCCTGAAGACTTTTCCACAGCCAAATCTGAAAGCTATTACTTCAATCTAGAGGACTTGAGAAGTCTACTAATAAAGCTTTCCTGTATAACTAAAATAAATTACAAATGTTTAAAGTCTATAATAAATTTTGACTCATGCCAATGCTAATAAAGCCATCGCTACAATCAAGAAAATGAATATGTGTATCAACCCAAAAGCTGTCCTTATGCTGGTCTGTCTTCTCTTTCTCTAGCTCCTCCCCACGCCTTCTGCACTGATTCAGGAAAGCACAGAGCAGCCTTCCGTCACTGTAGCTTCATTTGCACTGTCTAGAACTTTACACAGATTAAACAATATACTGTGTACACTTTTGGATCTGGCTTCTTCACTCAGCAAAATGATTTGGAGATTTATCCATTTGTGGGCCTTGTAGTTTAATGGTTTTTATTTTTCTGAGCAGTATAGTACTCCACTGTATGACTATACCAGAATTTGGTCATTTAATCACATTTTGATGGACATTTCGGTTGTTTCCAGATTTGGGATATTATCAATTAAATAATGATAACACATAACATCTGTATACACGTCTTTGTATGAACATAGATTTTCTGCTGGGAAAATACCTAGAAGTCCAGTGGACTTCTAGGTGAATTATATGATACACATTAAACTGTTGTCCAAAGTGGTCATACAATTTTACACTTTCCCACCAACAATGTAGATGTGTTCCTGTTCCTCCACTTCCTTACTGGCATGGCCAGTCTTTTCACTTCAAGCCATTTAAACAGATATTGCAGTGGTAACTCACAGTAGTTTTAGTTTACATTTCCCTAATGACTAATGATACTGGATATCTTCTTTGTTGATATTTTTCAGTTGTTTTATATGTTATTGACAGTGGGGTATTGAAGTCTCCATTTATTGTTGTTGAACTGTGTATTTCTCCCCTCAATTTTTGTTAGCTTTTGCTTCATCTAGTTTTAGATGTTAATATATTAATGTCACATTTCAAAAATCAAATTCAAGCAAATGCAATCTACATATTTCTAATAGGAAGTATCACATTCAAACTAATAAAGCTTCATTTAACACTCTATTGGTCAAAATCAATTATTCTAATTTTGGTTATTTCTTAAATCATTTCCTATTACATAAATTTGTAATGGCTGTTTTCTTGATGGAGTGGCCTCTTTACTATTATAAAATGCATTTTTTGGTCTCTACTGACAATTTTTTGCACTATAGTTTACTTTTTTCTGATATTAGCATAGCTACTCCAGCTCTCTTTTGGTTACTATTTGCACAGTATGTCTTTTTGAGACAGGGTATCACTATGTAGCTCAGGCTGGCCTTGAACTTGCAGCAATCTTTCTGGCTCAGCTTGTGTTGGGATTACAACGTGCTACCACACCCAAAATCCATCCTTTTATTTTCAACTTATTTGTATCTTGAGTCTAAAGTGTGTCTCTTTTGGATAACATATAGTTATGTCATATATTTTAATCCGTTCTGCAACCTCTCCCTTTGAATATTAAATCCATTTATATTTAATGTATTTCTGATAAAGCAGGTTTACATTTGTCATTTTGACATTTATTTTGTATCCTTTTTATGTAAGTGTTTTTTATTAAGGAATTCTCCTTGAGAAATTTTTTTTCAGAAGTAGATGTTAGATTTTGTTAAGTGCTTTTTTCTCTGTACATTTATATAATCACATTAATATTTTTGCAAACATTTTTAACAAAGTATTTTGTTCAATATTTTGACCATTTAAAAAAACACTTCTACCACAGTAATGTTATTGAGGCTTGACACTAGATGATAACCAGCAATACAAATAAAGGGACATAAACAGATCTATTTGTCAAAGGCAGTATCAGTATATTCCATAGGTTTGCTTCAGAACAAATATGAAGTATTGAAACACTCCATTTCAATAACAGCACTAATAAGTTAGAAAATGTCCAAAAGGTGGCAACCAGGATGGTAAGATCTAGAAATCATATGGCATAAAGAACTGCTCAGATGGAGATTTACCTCAGTGGTTAGAGTGCTTGCCTAGCAAGCACAAGGCCCTGAATTTGATCCCTGGTAAAAACAAACAAACAAAAAAAAACAAAACAAAAGAACTAATCCGAGTACTGGTACTATTTGGTCTGGAAACACTGAAGTACATGAGTGGTTGGATATGATTATTCCCCCCAAAGTAAAAAGACTATTCTTGAGAGGGAGAGAGAGGTCATACTTTCTGTTGCACCAAAGGATAAAAAATTACTGAGGTCAAAATCCTAATTCTTCTGAGGAGAATTCTCTGAGGATTAGAGCTTCGTAATGACTAAATGGGTTCCTCTCTGAGGCAGGGTCCCTATCCTGGGAGGTGCCAGGCAGAGTGCCCAACACAACATTTTAGGGACACTGTAGATGAATGTCTATCCGGGTAGACGAGGACAGTGTATCAGACTAAACAATCTTACAGGATTCTTCTTCCAGAGGTCATGATTATGTGAATCCCTAGCTGGAGATTCTGTAGTCTTGAATGAGGGGGATGCTGTCAGGTGTCTTTGAAGAGTGTTTGAGTCATGCATGGGACTTGCCTCCACCATTGCCAGCCTAAACTGATGCTCAGAGAAAAAAACCTCAGACCCTTGAGTGTATTTATGGAGTCCTCACAAGGTAGCTATTTGTCTGACCCTAGTTTTTCACAAAAATAGTGGAAAAACATTAGAAAAGTAAAAACCTCGCCTAGAAGTGATAATAAAGATACGAATCATTTAAAAAATATAAAATGATATATTAATGATTAAATGCAGTCTACATGAAAGTAAATAATCATCCAATGGTATATAGGCAAGAGGTGCTTTTAATTACCATTATTAGCATAAGCAAAATTACAAATAACAGAATATTTTGATTTTTTAAATTTGTCCAGGATATAGTGTAAGGAACTATATTCAATCAGGAAAAACCAAAGGCAATAATAAAACTAAACAAAACACAGAAGAGTCAAATAATATATCATTTATTATTCAAAACAATTTAAAAAACATTAGACTCATTTGTTAGATGATAAAGCTTAGTACAATCAGGTGAGGTCTTACCATCAAACCTGTCATATTTCCAGTGGCCACTAGCTTCTGGCCTAAGAGCAACACTTGACACAGCGTTTTCAGCATCCTCTTCTCCATCACTTGCTAATTCTTGCTTAAGTTTGGTGCCTAACCAGTCATTGACCAGCTCCTGAGCTATCAATAAAACAAAAACATCTTTTAAAATCTCAATTTCTTTATTCACTGTCCTCATTTTTTTCAATAAATATTACTTAAGCATCTATAATGTGTCAAGTACTGTTCCAGATGATGGGAAGATAGCAAGGAACAAAACTGGAAAAATAAACCTGAAGCATACATTCTAACTAGGAAAGAGATTAAAAAAAAATGAGAAAAAAAAAGCAGGAAAAAGAGAAATGAAGTGTAGAAATAGAAAACAGGTGTTATAATTTTAAACTGGGTAGTCAAAGAATGCCTCACTGAGAAGGCATCTGAGCAAAGGAAGGAAGGGAGAGAGTGAGCCATATGGATACATAAGGGATATTATACCATGCAGAAAGAAAGTATGTGCAAAGGTCCTAAAGTAGGAGTGTTCAGAGTATTGGAGAAATAGCAAGGAAGCCAGTGTGGCCAGAGAGGATTGAGGGGATTAATGTCCAGGAGACAGGTGGAGGGATGTGTCTCACTGTGTGTAGGAAACAAAATTGGCTTGAACTATGTCCTTATATGTAATAATGGAGTTAACTCCAGAGTAAATTACCTTCAGAACTGTAGAAACAAAAAGTAAGCACAAGACTAAGAAAAGCTTCCACTCTGTACTCTGAAATGTACTATGTGTAATACTTTAAGAACTTTTAACACCACAGTTAATAAAGCATTCTCTCACCTTCTGTGTAGACTTCATCATGGTCCTCTGTTTGCTCAGATATTTCCAAATCTATCATTTGGTCCCCAAGCCTTCCAGGTAAATCTGAATTTCTGGTAAAAAATGTGTTGGAAACTGCAAATTCTGAGGCTATCTCCACTCTCTTCAGTATAACAGAAAAAGGATTCATTAAGACGACAGTAACCTTATTCATGGTTAGAAATTTTCTCCCCGAACAATCTAACTTTCTACCACTAAGATTCTTTTACTTTTCCATTTTTTGATGGAACTGTGAAGTTTAAACATCGACAGCAAATAATTTTTTAGTTTCACATACAGTACAAACTAATGTAATGGGTCATCAAGTTCTAACAGGTGTTCACAATGCATATATATAAAGGTTATTTAAGATTTATATAGTTTTTGTTCAGTGCATTAGGAATGGGATCCTGGGACCTGGATATTTTATTAAAAAAATACTGTACTTTAAATTAATTTCCATGTCACTAGCACTTGCATATGAATGTGAACCACAGGCTGAGTAATTACAGTTTTCTCAAATTACCGCTCCTCAGAGGAGCCTCCCATCATACATTGGACAAACTATAGGTTCACAAAATTGAGGCAAATAGTCACTGATCTGTAATCACTCACAACGCTTAACTCAACAGCAAGAGTTTAGTAAAATTTTGACTAAATTCATAACATTGGAAAACAAATGTGGGAGGTGGACAAACTACCCAGGGATTTTGAGTGATCAGCATAATAGAAAATAATTGATTTTACGTCTAAACTCCTGACTTGTGCTCTCTTCACAAACCTGCTTTCTCCTGTGCTTTCTGTGCTCATAGTCTTCCACTCAGGCAGTGATGACTCCTTTCTTTCACTTCTTCATGAGGAACCCTTTGGAATCTTAACCCAGTCCCTACCCTTCCACATACAATGTGAGAAAATCTTCTTGACTCTGTTTTCAAAATGTATTCAGAATCTGACTCCTTCCCATCACCCTCACTGTTATCACCTTAGTCCAAGTCACAATAATTTCCTGACAGGTTTTCTGGAATACCCTCTCACTGTAGAATGAGGGAACCCTTAAAATGAAAGCTGTATCATCAGAATGGATCAAAAACAAAACAAAACAAAAAACCCCCAAAACCAATGGTATGCTGCATACAAGAAACACATTTAACAGTTAAAGAAGTACATAGATTAAAAATCAAAGGATGAAAACAAATACTCCATCCAACCAGAGCCCCAAAAGAAGCAGGAATAACTATCCTATTTTCAGACAAAGTAGATTTCAAGCCAAAAGTGATGAGAAGAGACAAAGAAGGTCACTACTGGTAAAGGGAATAATTCAACAGGAAGAGATAACAATGATATGTATGTACTGAACACCAATACACCCAACTCCATAAAACAAACAGTACTGGACAAAAGAGATCAGATAAACATCAATGCAGTAATAGTGGATTGATGCACTTTCACAAAAAGATCAACTAGACAAAAAAAATCAACAAAAACTATCAGAGTTGAATAATACCTTTGAACCAAATGGACTTAATAGATATCCATACAGTGTTTGACCTAATAACAGAATAGACATTCTTAGCAATACACGGAATTTTCTCCAAAATAGGCCATATATGAGGCCATAAAGCTTGCTTAAATAAATACAAAAGAATCAAAATAATCCCAGGCATATCATCAGATCATAGTGCAATGAAACTACCAAGTAATAGCAAGATAAACCACAGAAATTATGTAAATACATGGCCATTAAGCAATACACTTTTAAGTTAACTAAAGGTCACAGATGAAATCAAAGAAAAAAATCAAACACTACCTAGAATCAAACAATAATACCCAGTAAAACATTCCCGAAACTATGGGACACAATGAAAGCAGTTCTAAGGGGCAAGTTTACAACAGTGAATGCTCACATCAGAAAAGCAGAGCACTCTCAAAGGAATGACCTAATGATACACCTTAAAGCCCTAGAAAAATAAAAACAATCAATACCTAAAACTAGTACAAGGAAGGAAATTACAAAGATCAGAATGGGAACTAATTAAACTGAGACTAAAAAAAAAATAAAAACAATCAACGAATGGACAAGTTGGCTGTTCAAAAGGATAAACAAAATAGACAAATTGTTAGCCAAATTTACTTAAAAAAAAAGGAAAGAAAAAGCCCATATTAATGCAATTAGAAATGAAAAGGGAAAAATAACAATGGAAACCCTTCAAATACAGAGCATTACAAGTAACTATGCTGCAAGTCTGTGTTCCAATACACTAGAGAATCTAGAAGAAATGAACAGATTTCTAGATGTATGTGAATTACCAAAACTGAACCAAGAAGTTATAAAAATACTGAACAGTCCAACAACAGGCAATATAATTAAGGCAATAATAAAAAACTTAACAACTAACGAAAGCCCAGGACTCAATGGATTTACCATTGAATTCTACGAGCACTTCAGGGAAGATCTAACATCAATACTCTTCAAAATCTAATGAAATTGAGAGGGAAAGAATACTCCCAAAGTCATTTCTAGAAGTTAGCATTACACTGATACTAAAAATAGATTGGGACTTATCAAAAAATAAAACTACAGGTTAGTCTCTTAAATAAACATAGATGCAAAAATCATCAACCAGATACTTTTAAATAGAATGCAACAAATCATCAAAAAGATCATATACATCACAACCAAGTTGTCTTCATCCCCAGCATGCATGGATGATTCAATATATGCAAATCATTAAACGTAATACATCACATAAACAGAAACAAGGACAAAAACCATATGAGCACTTCATTAGATGCAGATATGCTTTTGACCAAATCCAAAATCCATTTATGATAAAAACCATGAAGAAAATAGGCATAGAAAGACTTATTTCAACCTGATAAAACACATATATGACACACCTACTGCCAACATCATACTAAATGGTGAAGAAATGAAAATTTTCTCTCAAATCAGGAAAAAGATAAGGTTGTCCACTCTCACCACTCTTGTTCAATAGAGTACTAGAAACCTTAGTCAGAGCTTTCAGGCAAGAGAAAGAAATAAAAAAGGGATACATAGAGGAAAGGAAGAGATCAAACTATCCTTATTTGCAGACAGTATGATCCTGTACATAGGAGACCCAAATAATTCCACTGAAAGACTCTTAGAACTAATACATTCAGCAATGTAGCATGATACAAAATGAATCCACAAAAATCAATAGTATTTCTGTACACCAACAATGAATATCCTAAGAAAGAAATCAAGAGAATAGTACTATTCATAATAAAGTCAAGAAAATTAAATACCTAGGTATTAACCAAGGAAGCAAAAGACCTCTACCACAAAACCTAGACTACTCTGAAAAAGGACATCCAAGAGAACACTAGAAAGTGGAAAGCCATCCCGTTTCTGGACAGGCAGAACTAATACTGTCAAAAAGGCCATATTACTAAAACTGGTTTATAGATTTAATGAAATCTCAATCAATATACCAACAACACACTTTACAAAACTAGAAAAAAAAAAAAACCCTAAAATTCATATGGAGCCAAAAGAGACCCAGAATAGCAAAAGCAATCCTGGGAAATGAGAGCAAAGCAGGAGGCATCACAGTCCCAGACCTCAAGCTATACTACAAAGCTATAGTGATAAGAACAGTACGATCGATACCAGTGAAAAACAAAACAAAACAAAAACCAGACAAGTGGATCGATAGAATAGAACACAGGATGCAAAAACAACCCCAGGTACATTTGGCTATTTTATCTTCAACAAACAGGCCATGAACATATGCTGGAGGAAAGACAGCCTCTTTAACAAATAGTGCTGAGAAAACCAGTATGATTGCAGAAGACTAGATCTAGACTTGTATCTCTCATATGAACTAAAATCAAATAAAAATGAATCAAAGACCTATATATTAAGACAGAAACAATCTGCTGAAAGATAAAATAGGTAAAACTCTTGGAGATTTAAGGCATAGGCAAGGACTTTTTGAACAGAACCTGAATTGCACAAGAGATAACACAAAGAACCAAAAGTAAGTTTAATTACATGAAATTAAAAAGCTTTGTAGGGGAAAGGGGCCTATAAATAGGGAAAGGCCTCACTGGGGTTTCTGGTTAATCCTGACCAAAAAGAGTGAAAGCTTCACTGGAGAAAGCAATTAACAAGACAAGGGGAGAGGCAGACAAGCAGAGCATAGGGAAAGCCAGGAGCTCAAAACCAAGTTAGGGGTGGGTGCGGCCCCTCACCCACCTCCAACAAAATGCAAGAGACAAGGGGTGATCACTTAAAGAAAGTTCCTGTTTAGTATATAAACACACACACACACACACACACACTCTCTTGTATTTCCACTCTAGGGCCAATAATTAGTGCACTAGCTCCCTTACTTAATTGCTAAGTATATATACATATATATATATATATACACACTTATATACATATACACTTATATATACACACACACACACACACACACACACACACATATATATATACACTTTTAGCAAACTCATAAATTCTAAAGATAAGATTCTGACAAGCTCACTTAAAAATGTGCACATAGATGATGCGGTGGTGGGTGCGGGGTCTTGGGGGCTGGGCTCCATCTGTGACAGCCCAAGAAACCAGATTACGACAAATTCTAGGTATGAGGAAGGGCCCTTGACCCCCTATTAAAACTGAAAACAGGGCCCATGGGTTGCCAGGCTCAGACCCCCTGCTTCTCATAAAGTAACTATCTGTCCCCTGAGTCTCTTCCTTCTTTCAAATAAAGTGTTAATTCCTGGTTGGCTGAGGTGATACAGTGCAGTGCATACCCCCCAGACAAGACAGCCTCCACATAGCAAAGGAAACAACCAACAAAGTGAAGAGACAACCTACAGAATGGTAAAATATTTTTGCCAGCTACACCTCAGACAGAAG
This sequence comes from Hystrix cristata, assembly GCA_004026905.1. NCBI lineage: Eukaryota > Metazoa > Chordata > Mammalia > Rodentia > Hystricidae > Hystrix > Hystrix cristata. Next base: position 24,586 of record PVJO010010080.1, read on the forward strand.
ACTAACATCCAGCGTATATGGAGAACTCAAAAAATTAGGCTCCTCTTAAATAAAAGACCCAATCAAAAAATGAGCAACTGAAATAAATAGACACTTCTCAAAAGAAATACAAATAGCTAATCAGTACACACACAAAAAAATGTTCAACATCTTTGGTCACTAGAGAAATGCACATTAAAATAATACTGAGATTCCATCTTTCTCGAGAAAGAATAGCTATCATCAAAAAACTAAATAATAATAAATGCTGGGGGCTGGGGATTTAGCTCAGTGGTTATAGTGCTTGCCTTGCAAGCAGAAGGTCCTGAGTTTGATCCCCGGCACCATAAAAAAAAAAAATAATAATAAATGCTGGCATGGCTATGCAGAAAAATGAACCCTTCTATATTGCTTGTGGGAATGTAAAGTAGTAAAACCACTATAGACATCATTTTGGGGATTCCTCAAAAACTAAAGTTAGAAATTCCATTCAACCCAGCTATTCCCCTTCTAGACATCTTTCTGAAAGAGTTAAAGACATCATATTACAGTGATATATGCATACCCAGGTTTATAGCAGCACAACTCATAATAGTTAACTCTTAAAAGTGGCCTATATGTACAACAGATGAGTGAAGAAAATGTGATACTTATACACAATAGAATACTACTCTGCCATATAGAAAAACCTGAGTAATTTACAGGAAAATATATATACCTTGAGACCATAATGCTTAGTGAACTAAACCAGACACATATGCTTAAATATCATATGGTTTTTCTTAAGTGAGAGACACAAAATGTAAATAATTTAAAGAGCTAAATAAAAGACAGATAATAGGAACCAAGGAGACAAAGCTTTTGCAAATATGAAGGAGATCTAGATAATGAAAGGGTGTTAGCAGAGGTGGGAGTTGAAGTAAAAAGGATTAAAATGCAGTATGTATTAACTTCCCAAGGTGATTATATTATGTACCACAAATATATACTAATAAAACATGAAAGCCATATCATGCCATAACCTCACTCAAAAACCTTCAACAGAGCTCTCTATTGCAATCAGAACAAAGTCAAATCCTTACAATGTGCTGTAACATCCTGGGTTACCAAACCCTTTGTGAGTTCCCCAACCTGCTCACCTTCACTCTGCCTCAACCACCCTGACCTCCTTATTTGTTCACTCTCAAATCTGTCAAGCATGTTACCAGCTCAAGGGTTCTGTACTTCTCCTCTACACAGTTCTCCACAGATACCTGAAGGATTCTTTTCTTCTTATCCTCAAGACTTTGTTCAAGTGTCACCTTCCATGAGCTCTTCTCTGCCCGTCCTCTAAGAAATTGTAACCACCCTCCTTTTGACTCTCCTTCTCCCCCTTCTCTGCTCTTTTTCTGTAGCTTTTATCATCTCACAATACTATTTTCTTATTTATTGTCACCTCCAAGTAGAATGTTGGCAGGAATTATTTTCTTCTTCACAAATGAATCTCTAACACCTAGATTAGTGCTTCCACTTAACAGGTGCCCCATGAATATTTGTTAAAGCAATGAATAAATGAAAAGTTATTTTAAAGGCTGCACTTTTTTTATATTTATACTGTCATCTGACCAGTTCTGAAAATGGCTTTTCCTCTTACTTTTAATAGAAAGACTGGTAGTACCTCTGCAAAAACCTGTTATGGGCTGAACTGTCTAATTCTGATGTTTCATATATTAGCTTAAAGTTAGAAGCAGTGAAATAAATGCTAAACTCAAGAATAATGTGAAAAAAGATACAGATAAAGTCAAGGAAGTATCATTTACTCCTTGTGAAAGTACTCAGTATGTAATTGGCACTGCAAAATGGAACTTTAGAAGATTTTTTTCATTTAAAGATAAGCAATTTCTCCAAACTTCTTACCACTGAGCACATAACCAATACAGTGGTACCTTGGTTCACACACTTAATTTGTTCCACGATGCTGGGGAAGATGGCCACATTTTTGGGTTCATTTAGGGAAGAGGCTGCGGTCGTGTTTGTTACTTGACACAGAGTTCACAAATTTTGCTGAACGTTTCTGTTTGTGAACTGAATTGTTGGCGAACAGAAGCATCTGTGAACTGAAGTATGACTGTACTTCCTTCCCTCAGCCTAAAAGAAGTGACAGAATATGCAGATGCACCAGGAGTTGGAGCTCAGGTTCCCTTCCACAGGAAAGAGGAATGAATCAAAAATGGCTGAAGTGATAAAGCAGGTGTGGATCCTGCATTGTCTCTGTGCTCCCCTCCCCTTTGTGCCTCTCTACAAAGGACCTTTACCCACCTGGACAAGGTGAGATGGTGATATGAGGCAAATGGGCTCCTCCACCTCCTTGGACCTGGCTTTGAATAAATCCCTTTTTCCTTTTCATTAAAATATATAGCCTCCTTTGATTTGGTCAGTGGCGAGCAAACGAACCTAAGCAAAGAAACCTAAACATAGGCACCTAAGTGGCCGATAACACGTGGAGGCGTGTTTTGTCACGTCATTTCTCACAGCCCCTAGGCTGTCCAAATTCATGTTGTAATCTATGTCATTTATTGCATTTAGAGTTGGTACAGTCCTTCCCTTTAGAATCTTAAATTCTAAGAGAGCAAGATGAATTTCACATATACTGTATGTGATAATACATACACATACAGTATATGCAGACAATGTACAACTTAATTTATTAAACTTTAGTTTTTTAAACTAATACTCACAAAGAAAAAAATAAACAATAAAAGTATATTTGTAGACATGACTTAGTTCCTCAGGGTATAAGTAAAAGAAATAATTATGTTCAATGTGTTGTCTCATCTGAGTTGTAATCTGTCAGGTTTTTAACAGAGAAGGCAGTCTTGGGAGCTAAAAGGAGGAAGACTGAACTTGGTACTTAGGAAAGTGTGGTACATACTGACAAAGGGGTAAAGAGAAATGTTTGCATGACTTAACAAGGCAAGTGTGCGGGGAATCACTTAAAACAAAGATTTGTTTCTTCGCCTACTAGGTGATACTAAGTATTAGAAATAATATTAGCATTTCTTTATCTTAAAATATTTCCTTTTTACAAGTCTTTGAAAATAAATATTGTGTATGAGATTGGAGAGGTCTATCCTATATTTCAATAAAATACTGTGTCAATTTAACATCTTATTTTTTCAGCAAGTCTAGTGGAAGCCTAGTTCTGTTCCTAGCACCTCAGTCAGCATTAAGGAAGGAAAATGTGAAAGTTTTTGCTCTTAAAAAGTCCATGTTTTTAGTTTTGTTCCATAACCATGTGCATCATTAAAAACTGTAGGAGTTCTAAAGCAAGATAGAGTCACTTTAAAAGAACTCAACACCCTGAAAAGTTTATTGCCCAATAATTATTTTGTATATAAGCATGTACTTTGTAAAGGAACCATCTCAGTCATTCCTATGATCTTCCACATGGTCCTCAGGTCCCAAGGATGGCAGAAACACTGGGCTGCAATGTAGCCTCTCATTTCCTCAAGACCAAGTGATACAAACACGAGTTTAAAAGATGCTCACATGCATATGGCGTGTTCATTCATAGTAGTTTTGTAAGTAATATATTTTCAAAGTGCCTAATTCTTTTTTTTTTTTTTTTTGTGATGCCGGGGATCGAACTCAGGGCCTTGTGCTTGCAAGGCAAGCACTCTAATCACTGAGCTAAATCCCCAGCCCCAAAGTGCCTAATTCTTAACTCACTGTATAAAAGCATATACTCGATGCTGCATCAACAAATGAGTGTATGAATGCCAAAATAATTCTTAGAGAAAGAGTACCAGAGGATGGGGCTAGGTGGTTGACGTGGGTGATGGGGATTTGTTCACCAAGAGGGCATCTCAAGCTGTTACAGGGGAAAGATCTTGAAGAGGACAGGTATTCCAGGCCAAGGGATCAGCATGTGTAAAGACAAACAAACAAACAAACACACCTATCTGATGGAGGGTAAGGAGAATGATCTGATAGGAGCAGGACCCACACAGAGTATCAGTATAGAGGTTTTTTTCAGGACTGATACTATAGCCTGATCAACAAAAGGCCTTCAATGCCCATCTGGAATTTAGAGTTTCATCTGATGGCACAAAGAATCACTAACATCCAAGAGTGGAGAACTGACTTGTTGGAAATGTTTTGAAAGCTCCAACAGCAGAATGCACCGGACTAGGATGAGTCTATCTATCAAATCTGGATGAAGAGGAACTGTGAAGCATGGACTGCTGTGTTCTGGTTGAACCATCAGTCACAGTGCTCACAGGACTAGCCAAGCATCCAGGTGATTCTGAGCAACTGCAGCATGTCTGACCAACATCCTTAGCCTCAAGGTTTGCTTGATCCTCTGTATTCCAACAGCCTTCCCCCTCAATTCCACTTTAGCAACTCACTGACACAGTCACTCTGAACAACATCACATAGAATTTTGCATTCCTTGAACCAAACTGATAATATTGTCTCCAACTTCAATCTCCTGTCCATCTCTGTTTCACTCCCTCTACTCTCACAACATTAATATTAGACCTAAGTAAGTCCTCTGGTCACCACATGCCATTCTTCCCTCCTAACCAATGAGTTTTTTAAAGGCTCTTCCCTACCTACCCAATGTGCATGTTTCAGCTACTATCTTACATCATTCTCAAATCCTTGGTACTGAAAACCTCAAAGCCTGGATCAATCCAATCTACCAATTTTGGCACCATGAAAAATTATAATAGGTCCCCAGTACTGCTGAGCAATCTTCCTTTTCTGTCTTAAAGAGAGCCCTTTCTTAATGTCCACTCTCCCCCATACCCTTTCCATATACTGCCCCCTCTTTCGGCAGAACAGGGCCTCAGCTGATTTTGAGAGAGTGGTCCAATCAAGTGGATTTGGAGGCCTTAGGTCCAGAGCTGGTAACTGTTTAGGTTTTTATCATAGTTGGAATATATTAGAGAACAAAATCAGAAAAGACAGAGGAGTGAACAGAGGTAGTAGGAGAAAACAGTGCTACAAAAAGATAATGGAGGAGATGATTTCTAGAATTAAAAAGAGGTAAGCTGAAAAAGTTTGAGAACTGTTAAACTGCTGGATTTGGTCAGGAAGTCATTTATAATAACAGTTTCTATGGAATAGAAACTGAACTAAGAAACAGAAACTGAAGGAAAATAATTGTGGACATGAGAGAATAATTAAAGTACAAAGGCAAGGAATACAGACTATATGTCTGAAGACTTTAGATAAGAAAATGAAATCATTCAGTAAGACTTATTTTTTTCAAGATGAGAGATTTGAGCACATAGTTGAGAAAGAGCTACTGTAGGAGTTTTAGAGGAATAATAAAAACTGAGTCAAATTGCCTCTCAACTGTGTGAAACAGGAAAACAGTATAGATAAGACAGAGAAGAATTTTATTCTGCTATTTTACTTCAATCTTAACAGATCATCCTAAAAGAAATGTGTGAGAAACTAGCTGTGCGAGAAAGCCCTGCAGGGACCAGTGCAGGGATGTGGCACAGGGACTCTGTTATAGTTTGTGTCTAGATGTCCCCCTAAAGCCTCATGTGGTAAGAGATAGCTGGATCTAGAGTGTGTGATTACTAAATTAATCCATTGATCGGTTTGGCATGGTTCTGCTGGGATCAAGGATGTGAGACTGAGATTGGGGGTGGGAGTGCGGGCCGCCCTGGAGACAGGTAGCCTAGATAAAAGATATAGGAAGAGGCTAATTAGCTGCTTGTTTGCATTGCTTATTTGCATACATTCCTTGCATTTCCTCCTTTGCTTTGCTGCCCGCTGGTCTGCGATGCGGTCCGCCCTGCCTCTGCCATGCCACCCTGCCTTGGACCCAGCAGACTATAGACTGAAACCTCTGAAGACTGTGAGCTAATAAACCTTTCTTCCCTAACTTTGGGTGTCGGGTATTCTGTCCCAACAACGAGAGAAAAGTAACTAAAACAGACTCTCAACACAGACATGCAAGCTAGGCTTACTGGTGTTGAAGGTCCTCTCTGAGGTCAGCCTTCTTGATGCCTGTCTTCTGACTCAAGCCTTCTGCAGTAGTAGGAAGCCTCTCCTGCTCCCTCTAGATTAATGCCTCCCACCGCATGCTACCGTTACATCTTTAATTCTCCCATCGACTTTCAGTAAGTTGTTTATGCTCCACTGGACCATAAACTCTGGGTAGGCAAGGATTGTACTTGCCCTGTGTCTTGTTTTGGCTCCAGTGCTCAACATACTGGGCTAGTACTTAGTAGCCACTTAATAAATACTAGCCCGTCTGGTTGGTGTTTATGATGTATGTCAATTTAGGTAAGTCACAACTCTTCAAAATATTACCAAACAGAGGATATTTTCCCAGAAAAATGCTGTGTGATTTTGAAGTATGCGGTACACAGTTGAATCGACCATCTCAAGCTGCTATGGTCATTCAGAGGCATGGCCCAGATGCTCAGAGGCATAGCCCAGAAGCGGTTTAAAGGCACTTTCAATTTATGGTACTCGGACTCAGAAATATACATCTGAGGCATGGAAGAGATCTCAGAAGTAATCTAATCAATCCCCTCTCATCAAATGTTTCAAACATATTCTTCGTTAGTCTAAAATTAAGTGTCCTTTTAGAGTCCACCAGAATATTGCCAGGGATAGAAAATATCCCTTTATGAAGATGCTCACCGCATTTCTGGACTGTTTTAGATACTAGAAAATTCTCTTGATGCACATGTAGCTTTCACCCATTGGTCCCCTTGTTAGGTTGACCCACCCCAAATGCCAAAATGGCCGTCGCCGGTTAAACCCTCTTCTCCAGTCTCTAAGTCAGGGAAATAGAATCTCCCGCTGAAACAATGACCCCTCCCCCCGATTAGAGTCCTCAGGTCCATGGTGCCAATTTACGCAGGGGCGTTACCACCGCCCAATCACCCCGTGCAGAAAGGGCCAATCCTAAATGCACACTTTCAAGCCTCCAACGTCACGAAGGGGGGGGGGCGGCTAAGGGATAAAAGGCCACTCTCACTTGAGTGAGGTGGGGGGAGCTGTAACACCTTAATAAAGCTTTCTCCCACGGCGAGCGTCGTCAGCCTTTTCCCTTCTCCCTCCCTCCGCGTAAACCTAACACCCCTGTCAATGTAACTACCGTACAGTCTTTCACCACCCAAGGAAGGCTTCTCTTCTCTTGCTCCTTTCATCTTCTTCATGGGCTACTCATGGCATTTGAAGGGGCATATCCACACACCTATTTTCTCATCATTCACACTTAAAAGCTTTCATCAGAAACAACAGAATAATGAAACATCATAAGAAGTATAAAACTGAGGCAACATATATGACAACATATATGAAATAAAAATAGCAAAGTAAGTACAGATTGGAGATCTATTAGTATTTCTTTTCTAAAACATAGCAAAGCATGTCTTAATTATAGAGACCTATTAGTATTTCTTTTCACCTGATTATGCCTGACTCTGAATTCTCTTTTTAATCTCATTTTGAAATTTCCTTACCTTAATCCAATACTCCACATTATCAAGATCAAAAGCAGGCTGTAGAAAATATACACAGAATATTAATAATAGCAATATCTTTATCAATTTAGCTACTTAATCTATCCTTCTAATTAAATTATGCATCCTTTTGGTCTTCCCCAAAAACGTTTCACTGGAAACTTCGGTACAGTTTATCAATGAAAGAACACAAAATAACAGTACAAGGAAGAGATCTGAAGATGTCTCTGGGACGTTATTTCTTATCTAGGCCTACCTTGACATTCTGATTTAATTGTTCTAAGATTGTGCTGAGACAAAAGTATTTTTTAAAGCTCCCATGGTTATGAGATACAGAAATACAGGATATGATATTCTTCATAAGAACCCAAATAAGCACTAATTAACCAGACTATCCAAGTGATTTTTCTGCTTGGGGAACGATATGTTATTCTCCTTTTCATCAAGAGTTGCCTGTAATCAGATGCTTTTCTATCCTTCCCACATCAGAAATACGTTTGTTTCAACATCAGGAGAGTTGGGGTAAGTGTTAACCATTTGACTGCTACTGTTTTACCAAGCAGAAAACAAATTATTTTCTAACCTGATCAGCCAGATGTTAATCTGAAATTAGAAATAAGACCTTCCGATCACCCTCTTTCTTTACTCTGTTAACTCCCAGATGCTTGGAGAATTACCTCTTATAGTCACTTAACAAAAAGAGTCATTTGCTTTGCTAAAAATTCAGGTGAGTTTTTAAAATAAGGAGATATCTACCCTAGCATACTAAGACACAGAGGTGGGAAAGTAAAACTCTCTTTCACTTGCCTAATGCTTCACCTTCAAAGCATTTTATTAGATAAGTAATTAATGAAGCTATACTACTGAATAATTTTTTCACTGCAACAAAGAGCTAATTCTATCAAAACATAACTGAACTTCAAGGAGCTTGTGTTTTAACTTTTTAATCCTCTACCAGTAACAATAAGCAGTATCTGCAAAAATCCCTCCTTTTGGAGTCCTAAGAGATTGTCCCAATTTTTCACCTTTCTTCATCAAGTCTATGTTCACAAGCTATTTTGAATCCACTCTGTTATGCAACTGATCCATTGAGATAGGAGCAGCCTCAGTTTCCAAGTCTCAGTAATGCCCCAGGGTAAGCCCTTCAGTATCTGGAGCACGATATTCACTAAGTGGAATACATCTGGTGCTTGTAGTTGGTATATTTTAAAATTAACCACAAGAACAATTGCTTGGGGACCTCACAAAGGTCATGCATCTACAGGATTTTTTAAAAAGGAAAGTGTAACTGAAGGGTGAAAATAGTTGGTGAAGCTGACCTGAAGCTGAAAGCTAAGAAGCCTCTCTGTCTTAGTACTCTCATTTACATCTACAGCATTTATTTTTGTGGCTGTTAAAGAGGTAGTCTGGAAGGCATATCAAGTGTGGCTGTGACTTTATATAGTTTCAACTTTAAAATAGGGTGTTTTTTTTTTTTTTGCGTCATCAGGAGCTGGTGCATTAAAACAGGTAACAGATATGAAGAGGACTTTCTTGGTACATGCACATAACTTACTTTAATCATCCTCCCCGTACTTTCTTGCTCCCCCATCACATGTTTTCTTCAGAGTTTAATGTGTGCGATGTATTTTGATCACATTCACGCCCCTATTTACCCGCTCTTACACCCGTACCGCTTAATGACGGTTGAATTTACAAATACCCATGGGAGCTGGGGCTGAATGCTTGCCTAGCACGTGTGAAGCCGTGGGTTTGATTCTTGACACTACAAAAAAATAGAAATTCTCATGCAGATCAAGTATTGATATATCTAATAAACATTTGGGGGCTGAAGATTTAGCTCAGTGGTTAGAGTGCTTGCCTAGCAAGCCCAAGGCCTCGAGTTCGATCCCCAGCACCAAAAACAAAAAACAAACACTTGGATTACTGAGTTTAGTTTACATAAAATTGCCAGGGAAGGGATATAAACAGAGCACTCAACGCGATGATCTCTCCTTTTCAATAAAAATCAGCTGCTCCAGATTTGCAAAACATTTTTTTAAAAACGAAATATGCAAGAAGTTTCCTAAAATTGGTGGCAGTGGTGGGCGTGGGCCAAGGGAGCGAATTCCTTTCACCCTGATGGGCCGAGCTCTCGGGTTTTAGAAAAAGCGTCAGGTGTGAACAGTTCTTCCGCAATGCTGCTCGCTGAAGCTGTGAGATACACACACCCTACAGCACCTAGAACCACTTCACTCAGGGAAGTGCCAGGCCCGCTGCGCTCAAGGCCAGGTAAGGATGCGCGGGCGGGAAGAGGGAGGAAGGGCGGAAGGGGCAACGCCAGATTCGGCACAGGGGAGCGTCTTGGGCCTGTGCCTCCCCTTCTAAGCTCCCGACACAGATCACCTTGGGATTCGGCTTCCTTGCGAACCGTTTCCAGCGATTCACCCCCAGGCTCTTCCTTGAGGTGGACCTTTCCTGGGCCGCCAGCAGCATTTTCCAGGTTCAAAGCCGGACCGCGGCCAAAGCTGCAACAACCGCTCTTCGGCCCAAGTTGCTTCCGGGTTGTACTGGGAGTTGTAGTTCCTCCACTCGCTAAGGAAGAGCAGGTGTGGCAGGCCGCGGAACCACTACTCCCAGAAGGCGCTGCGCGGTCGAAATGCGTTCGCTCAGTTACCACGGCAACAGCGACGGTGCTCTGGGTTTGCTCTTAAAGGACCTTTGCTTCTTTGGGGTGCCTGGTGATGACGCACTGCTACCTGATTGGCTGTGTACCGGAGGCGGTGGTTTGGTGGGGAAGCAAGGATTCTGTGTGCTGGACACGTGGTAGTGAACTGTTAAGGTTTTGGGGGTTCTAAGAGCCCAAAAGACTTGGGAGGTTTGCAGGTAAGTGCCTCTTTTTCCTTGCTGATATGGGGCTGCTAGGTGTGAAGGAATCGCGTCGCGCCCAGGCGCTTCCTGGTTATGTTACAGATTTGTACTCGCGACATGTTCCTCTCTCCTTTTTTTGAGTTTCCTGGTAGATTTCGGCTTCTGCAAGTTCTAATACTCTCAAATTATGTGAACCTCGCTGACGTCTCTGAGAGCAAAGGGCCACCTTTCGACCGGCCTCTGAGTCAGGTTCCCAGAGGAGATTTTTTTGTAAATTTACCTGGGAGAGTACTTGGGAGAGCAGGATGTTCTTGTGAGCTAGGGGCTTAGCGAGGTCTGGGACCCCGGGGAAGCCTTTCAGGTAAATAAATCCAACCTTACTGGCTGAACTTAGATGTTGTCGGGGACAGTCCACTCATGTATGTATAAATTTATGAAGCAGAGTGGAGATTTAGAGCCAGTACTTTAGACCAGCTACTTGTTGGCTATATGGCCTTAGGAAACGTTCTTCTCATTGACAGATCAATCCAAAGTGAGCAAATGTAAGCTAAAGTTCACTTGAAACTGATGGAAAACGAGGTCAGGGAAGCTGTGACCTCAGACGTTGCAGCGATCCTTGAACCTGCCCTTTAAGTTGAATGTCCACCAGAAGGGGAGTGGTTAAATAATTTATGTTACATTCAAACTATATCACGAAGTAGTTCTTTTAAAAGAACAAATTAAACTCCACGTCTCTTCTTTGGGATAGATATCCATTGTGTATTCCTGAGGAAAAAACCAAATTGAAGTAATTTCTATTTTTGTGAAAGGAACCTCCCTCCCTTAAACACGTGCATTTAAACGTTTGAATGATTATGGAGAAAAGTTGTAGAGGCTGGATGTGTTAGAGGAAAAGGAGGGAGAAGGGAAAAGTGCAAAAATAGTGCTGTAGCAAAATGGAAAATATGACTAAAATTATATCTTAATATTGTAGTTAATAAGTAAACATTGCCTGTGCTTATGGATAAAATGGAACTTTCAATAAGCTCCCAGCCTGTTAGACTAATCATACAGCTTTAAAGCTAGATTTCCATTATTTATTTATTTTTTAGTTTTTGAGACAGGGTTTCACTGTGTGATTCAGACTGGCTTTAAACTCACAATGTAGCCCAGGGTGGCCTCCAACTCATTGCGATCTTCCTGCCTCAGCTGCCCAAGACCTGGAATTACAGGCATGCTCCACCACACCTGGTTTGACTTTATAATTTAAATACTAGCTCTGCCACTTTCCTTGGTGACTTTATTAGCCTCATTTCCTGATGTGTAAAATACCAATAATAATAACAGCATGTATGTTGTATACTTGGTATGAGGATTAATGGAGTTAATATATAAAGAACAGTACTCGATACATAGTAAATAAGTAATAAATGTTAGTAACTACTATTTTTATTCTTTTCAATAGGTGACATTAAACTTTTAACACTCATAAATAACAAAGTTTAATATTATTCAGTATCACCTTCCCCTTACCAAATAGTATAAGACTTGTACAATATATCCTCTGAATAGTTTCATTTTCTACTGTTTTGTAGAGTTTTAGAATCCATCATTGCTGCGTGTCATTGCTGAGTCAACTCACTGAACCATATTGTTTAGAAGTCTTTCAGACTTTTTTCCGTGCATATATAATTATTGTAGAGATTGTGGGGGGGGCATGGGAAATGTGGATGTGTACTTATTTATAATTTTGTTTTTATAAAAAATGTGATCATATGAGCTCACTTCAGTCTCTTAGCGAGGTTTAGGCATCTTACCATGACAGTATGTAGAAAAGCCCTTCAAGAAACATTTTCAAATTCCTTTTTTCCTGACAAATTAGGGAGTGGGTGATACCAGAAGTATTAGGACAGGTGCAGTTTTGCCAGAGGCATAGGCAATCTTTATTTTTTCACCACACACACACATACACACACACACACACACACACACACACACACAGAGTTTTTATTTTTTATTAGTATGTGTTTGCATTATATAATGATTACATTCCTTGTGGGGACTAGGTACATGTACATAACACATCTTAATTCACCTTTTCATCCTCTTTCTCTCCCTACTCCCTCCATCTCTTGATCCCCTTCCCGTTTGCAAAAGATCTGTCTTCCTGCTTCCTTTTATCTATCTTCTATTTTGCTTTTATTTATAATTTTGGGTTTTTTATATAAGAGAAACCATGTGATATTTATGCTTGTATGTCTGATTTATTTCACTTAACATTATGGTCTCAAGATGCATCCATTGTCCTACAAATGACTCAGTTTTATCCATCTTTATAGCAAAGTAGTACTCTATTGTGTATAAATACCACATTTTCTTAATCCATTCATCTTTTGAGGGACATGTAGGCTCCTTTCAAGGTTTAGCTGTTATGAATTGTGCTGCTATAAACAGGAATGCAAGTATCATGGTAATAGGATGTCTTTAACTCTTTCAGGAAGATATCTAGAAAGGGAATAGCTGGGTTAAATGGAATTTCTATTTTTAGTTTTTTTGAAGAATTTCCATACTGATTTCCATACTGGTTGTATTAGATTACATTCCTACCAACAATGTAGACAGGTTCCTTTTTCCCCATAACCCTGCTAGCTAGCATTTGGTATTATTTCATTTCTTGCTGATAGTTATTCTTTCTGGGTAAGATGCATCTTGGTATTGTTTTAATTGCATTTCTCTAATGGCCAGTGATGTTGAACTTTTTTTTATGTATTTATTGGCCATTTGTACTTCTTCTGAGAAGTGTCTATTCATTTGTTATCCATTTTTATTGGTTCTTTTATTTTGGAGTGAGGTTGTAATTTTTTATGAGTTCTTTATGTATTCTAGATATTAGTCCTCTGTCCAAGGTACAGCTGGAAACAGTTGTTTTTTTTTTTTATTATTCTGTAGATTGTTTTTTCACCCTGTTGGTTGTTTCCTTTGCTGTGTAGAAGCTCTTTAATTTGATATAATCCTATTGGTAGATTCTTGGTAATATTTTTTGTGCCATTGCGGTTCTGTTAGAATTTGGCAGTGAAATCATCAGGACCTGGGCTTTACTTAGCTGTATATTTTGTATTATTATCTCAATTTCATTGCCTAATATTTGATCATTCAGTGTTTTTATATCTTCTTGGTTCAGTTTTGGTAATTCATAGGTATTTAGGAATCTATCCAGTTTTTCTGAATTCGCCAATGTATTGGTGTAGAGGTTTGCAAAATAGTTGCCAATAATCTTCTGGATTTTGGCAGTGTCTGTTGTGATTTTACCTTTTTCACTTCTAATTACATTGATTTGGGTCTTTTCTTTCTTTTTTTGGTACGATTGGCTAAGGGTTTGTCTATATTGTTTATTCTTTTGAAGAATCAGCTCTTTAATTCATTGATTCTTTGTATAGTTTTTAGTCTCAATTTCATTGATTGCTAGTCTGATCCTTATCATTTCCTTCCTTGTACTAGCTTGAATTTGGATTGTTGTTGCTTTTCGAGGACCTTAAGGTACATCATTAGGTTATTTATTTGGGCTTGCTTTATTTTTCTGAAGGGCACAGCAAATCTGTGTTAGCTTTTATAAACAAACGTACATACAGATCCACCAGCAGCCTGCCATTTATCCTTGTACTCTTATTATTCTTTCTTAAGACTTTTCCAGGAACTCCATCTATAGAAGTGAGCTGAAAAACACAATAACAGAAATATGAGATACAGAAAAAGTAAAAGAGAAAAGAATGATGATAAAGGCAAATAAAACCCAGTAGGTCATTTGGAGACCATTAGTCTGTTTCTTGAACTTTGCTTGGATTCATTATAACACCCTCAAAACGTATTTTAAAAAACATGTACATGGATATTTTCCACATTTGTACACACTGCTTCATAATAAAAACTTGTATTTGAAAAAAAGAAAAGAAGTGCAATTATAAAAATGTTTACTTCTGAAAAAAAAATGTTTACTTCTGGGCTTGGTGGCACATGCCTGTAATCCTAGAACTCTGGGAGGCTGAGACAAGAGGATAGCAAGCCCAGCCTGGGCACTTTAGGGACTTAGCAAGACCCTGCCTCAAAATAAAAATTGAAAAGACTGGGGATGTAGTTCAATATGAAGGCCCCGGGTTCAATCTCTAGTACTTAAGAAAAAACTTTTACTGTGTACTGTATTGAACAGTGAATGAGGCAAGGAAGAGTTGGTTCTTCTAGCTCTGGGTAAAATTCCATTTTACAGTTTTTAATGTTAACCTCCAGTTGAAGCACATGCTCTGATGTAGTCCTTAGATTTCTTAATATTCACAGAGAATCACTGACAATAATAGTTAATCTAGTATAATTCTTTTTCTTGAACCCAGTCTTCTGCTTTCCCTTGATTACTTTTTCCTTCAGCAACATGTTGAATTACTATGATTAGGGTAGAACTTTTAAATAGTCCCACGCAGCAGAATGTGAGCACACAGCATCAAAGTCTTGCACTATGGAAAGAACCAAGTGGGTACTTCTGTCTAGCTTACTTGTTGGGTTCAGTATGCTAGGCTAAGGATTTCAGATTTCTGGTATTAAAGCATCGTATCACATGAGAGCTGTTATGATTTAGATATTGAATGTCTTCCAGAAGCCACGTGTGTTCAGAGTGGTGCTTTTGGAAGGTGATTGTATCACGAGGGCACTATACTCATCATGAATTCATCCACTGTTGCTTTCCTAGTTGAATGTGCTGTTAGGATGTGGGGCCAATGGAGACTGACCTGGCAGGGTGTATCTCACTCCCTGCCATCTCCCTTTACTCTCCTGACAACCCTGGGTTGAGCAGCTTCTTTCCAACATGACTTCCACCAGATTGTTTCTGTCTTGGAGCCAGCTGACTGTGGACTAAGCCATGAGCCAAAATACACTGCTCCTTTAAGTTGTGGGTGTTGGGTGTTCTGTCCCAGAGAAGAGGAAAGTAACCATGACAGGAGTCCATCTCCACAGTTCATCAAAAAATGTTTTCTTGAGCAATGAAGAACCTATATAATGACAGGCCTTAAGTTAAGAATGAAAAGTCCTGTTTCTTCCGTTGAGGAAATTGTAGGAAGGGGAGGTATAAGAAAGTGCCTTCAGGATTGAGGGGATGATAAATTACACTTGAAGCTCCCCTGTTAAGTGATGGGGCCTCCGAGGACCTGTTATTCTTTCTGTTTGCGAGGAAAGAACTGAGAGGTCTCCAAAGAAAACGTGAGTCTTGGAAGCCAAGAGATGGGCTTCCAGGTCTAGCTACCACTATACTCCTGGAGAGTGCCTGTGTCCAACCTTGGAGAAGCTGAGTGTGCCTGTAGTAAGAGAACCCGTGAATTTCCTTTAGTTGCCTTACCTACACAATTGTTACTTACTCTTCTTCTGGTTCCACATACACATAACATTATATTTGGCTTCTCAAATGGTATTCAGCAGGGCAAGAATGCACTGACTGTTGTGCTTTTTTATTGTTGTTGTTCTCAGTAAATCACCTGATTTTGTTTATTTTCTGAGGTTGGTTGGTTGTATAAACCTGTCCCTAAGTGGTGGGTCTGTGCTGGGTGTGTGGACAAGATCAGGTTCATAGCTTGCCAGGCAGACCAGATCCCAGACCAGTGGCCAGCTCACCAAACAGTGCAAACCTGTGAAGGCTTTGAGGAAATAGGAGGTGGCCATTTTTGGAGCTCGTGTGTCATTTTGTTGGCGCAGGTCAAGCAGCTTGCTGTTTCCTGTAATGACTTTCCACAGTATATCCTTGAAGGGAAGAAAGATGTTTTACAGATTTCATATACAATTTTGAACAATCATCCTTTTCTTGGAGTAGCCATTGTACATGGTAGATTGCTTTAAAAAAAGTCAGAGTATGTCTTGTACCATATATTAGATTTACTCTTACTCGAAAGGCATAATAGGAAGAGCATGGGCCTTTTTGTGGGAGACCGACCAGCTATGTCTAACCTGCAGTCACCTTTTATTATCTTCTTTTTAAAAAATGTTATAAGAAATGTAAAAGATAAAGGAATTTTTGTTGCTTATATACAATAGCTATAGTATATATTTTACATGTGGCTCAAGACAATTCCTCTTCACTCAAAATAAAATAAAACAATACAAAACAAAACAAAAAGCAATAAAAGGCTAGCCACAGGCTGGACATGGCTGTAAGTCTATGATTAATCTTACTGAGCCTCAGATTAAATATTAAAAAATGGCAGAGCAGGTATTGGCAGTGATGAGGTTGGAGTCTCTAGGAATGGTGTAATTCTATAAACTACTTTTAGCATTTCTGAAGTCCAGTGACAATCATACATTACCTGAGATAGTAAGCACACGTTTACTAAAGCATTGTGATTTGCTATTTTCACCTGAAATTTCACCTGAATTAATTTGGCACAGAAAACTTTACATCACATTCATCAGATGCTTTGATTGTCAATCATTTATGTCACTTATTAATAAATTGGAAAAATGGAGCCATAAATTTGGTGGGGGAAAGATAATAAAAATTAGTAGCTTTCTAGAATCTTAAACTTTTCAAACATACTACTTTTTCTATTAAGGCTCTTCCTATCTTTATATGGATTTAATTAAAAAATGCAACTTCTTGTACCTGGCCATGGTGATACACACCTGTAATCTCAGCACTCGGGAGGCTAAGGTAGGAGGATTCTGAGTTTGATACCCTCCAGAGGTTACTTAACAAGACTCTGATTCAAAAACAAAAATATTCATGTGTACATTTAACCTTTTTACTCACCTCAGACAGTTCAGACAAGACAATTTCTGGAGTAAAGGGAAGAGCCTAAAGTTCTTATGTTTAGGCCTTTCTGAAATAACTCCTTATAATAGTTTTTTCCATTCTCAGAGGGCAAGAAGTACTTAAGTTATTGCACTGTGTAATAATCCCAGTCTGTTAAATTTTATTAGTTCTTATTTTTTCAAAATATAGTATTGCATATTAGTTGATTCCAATCTTCAGTCAGAATAACAGGTGCAGGATTCATCAACTTTACAGTGCATTTCTTATCTTTGTGCTTCTCCCTGCTTCAATTTTGTGTAGCTTACTTAGATTACAAAATACTGTCTGTAATTTTGCTACCAAATGATTTCAGAACTCTGTTGGTTTAAATATATATTTTTAACATATGAAATGAGTACTAACAGGTTAAAGGAGAACTATGAGTCTTCTCTTGTATTATATTTTCTATATTACATTCTTGTTAGCCTGTAAGTATATTTGTATAGTTTGGGGGAATACATTTTCTTAACAGTTTTAATATATATAAACAGGTTTTTTTAAAAATAGGCTTTATACTATTCATTGCTAAAACATAACTTTTTTTCATCGTAGTCTCTATTTCCATGGATTCCAGTGACAGTTATTTTTATATTTCTACATTTCTGGTAACTTGAAATAATGATGTGATAGTCAGACTTTCCTCAAACATTTATACTAATTTGTATAATTTCTGTTTAACATGAAGTCTTTTATTGGACTATATAGAAAGTAGTTATTCTTATGTCTAAGATTCTGATGACTGTAGTGGCTCTCTAAATATAATAATTTATATCTTCTAAAAAATAACATTTGCTTTCTTAAATATCTTTAATGATAAGTAGTGCTTATGTATTAGTAAGCTTCCCATTACTGTGACAAAGTACCTGATTTAGTCAACTTAAAAAGAGGAAAGATTTATTTTGGCTTGTGGTTTCAGGGGTTTCAGTCCATGGTTACTTGACCCCCCCATCACTTTGGGCCTGTGGTGAGGGAGAGCATCATAGTGAGGAGTGCATGGTACAGCACAACTGCTCACTGTGTGGCAGTCAGGAAACTGAGAGAAGGAGAAAGGGATCAGTGTTCTGATAGACCGTTCAAGGGCACACCCCAATGACCTACTTCCTGTAACTGGGATCCACCTCCTAAAGTGTGCACCACCTCCCAATAGCACCACCATCAGGGGCAAAACCTTCAGCATATGAGTCTTTAAAGGGACATTCCAGATCCAAACTACCATATTACAGCTTTTTTTTTTGGCAGCCCTTTAAACAATAATTGGCTTTCAGAGTAATGCATTAGTGAGAAGGCTCTAAGATTGGGTCACAGATAACCGTAATAATTTACTACTAAAAATTGGCCTGACCCCATTGGCAAGAATTCCAAAGGGTGCAGTACTTATACCATATATAATAAACTATTCATGAAATGTTGATGTGTCTTGTGACATTTTGCAAATGATCTGCCATGCCTGCTTATTGAGTTGTGTAATACATTTTAAAAGGGAACTTTAGGATTTTGCCACACTGAATACTAATTAGTTAGCAGCATCCAACAAATAATTGATAATATTTTCTGTTCTTTTTCCCCGTTATATTATGTAAGTTAGAAAAGATATCTTTTTCTGTAAACAAAGGCTTGTCTTTCCCAATTACAAAAGTAATGAAAAATTGCTTGTGGATCATACATATGCTTCATGTAGTTTCTCACCTGTGTTTGGATACTATTTGAGAACATATGGAATATAATCCCCCCTTGGAGATAATTTCTGTTTATCTTTTAAGTACCAGAATGCTGTATGGAAATCTGTTTACTAAATAATATTAATAGGAAAAGTTGCTATATTGCTTAATAGTCTTCCAAATTGGAAAAAGCAAAAAGAAGTTCAGATCAGTAGTTATTATGGCCTGAGCAGTGTAACTCTTTCTCTATATACGTTTTCAAGCCTGAGCATGAACCTGGGCATCATGGCATTCTTTTGATACTTCTGTTTGTTTGGTTTTCATCAGCTCAGACATTCCATGACTAAATCTAAAAGTAATTGAAGTCCTAGGAAGGTATTTTAGTCTTTCTAGTCTCCTACTCCTGATTAACCACTTCCCCCATCATAGATTGGAAGTAATAATAAACATGCTATCATTCAATTTTCTGTAGATTGCTTTCTTTGCAAAATGCTTAGCTTTTGGATGTTGTAAAATTCCTTGTAAATGTCATGCTGTTTTCTTGTAAGGACCTAGAGGAATCCCTAAGGATGAAGCTGAATCTTACCAAGGTAGTTAATGGCTGTCGTCTGGGAAAAATACAAAACCTGGGCAAAACAGGAGAACACACTGTGGACATTCCAGGCTGCCTTCTGTACACCAAGACAGGTGCTGCCCCACACCTGACCTGTCACACTCTGCGTGATATCCATGGGGTTCCTGCCATGGCTCAGCTGACACTCTCATCCCTGTAAGTATGAGACCCAGTCATTCAAGCCTTGACTCTGCAGCAGTTTACATACCTTAGTTATGTGCGCTAGAGGGAAAGACTTCTTTTGCTCATACATGTAATTTGTAGATATTCAGAATAAAATTGTAAGACAGGTACCAGATGTTATATGTCCTTTGGCCCTAATCTAACCTCGAGTTAGACTGCTAATTTAGCTCTGCTTTACTTTTCCTCCAAACCTGCAGCTCCGTACCACCTTCCTGCTTCTGCTACCTGAGGTGCTGGGCAGGGAGGACTCTGAGCTGAACTTGGAGCTCTGGGGCTGTCATCATCCACCACCCTCAAAGTTACTCAGCCGCTACTTTATGAAAGGAGAACTAATAGAGTTACATCGTTTTCAGTAATATACAAACTGTCTTTGTACTAAATTGAAGAGCCTGCTACCTGATGAAATAACTGCAGTATCAGGTTACTAACTGATATTAAAGTGGTATGAAAAGGATAAAAATCCAAGTATTCTGAAGCAGTTTCTCTTCTTGTAGAACCACTTACAAACTGAAAACCTTGATTTTGACAAGTGAAGCTAGCTTGGTTAGTGGGTCTCCTGAATAATAATGATGCACTTTGTTTTTCAAGACTACATTGATTGTCGTGGAGCTTGTATGGATGAGGAGAAAAGGGCTTCAGTTGTACAACATATCTGCAGAATGATTTGTTATGTATCTCTCCATTTTATCTACAGAGCAGAACATCATGAAGTCTTGGCAGAATATAAGAAAGGAGCTGGAAACTTTATAGGTAAAGATTGATTAAGTTACTGTGTGTGCTTTGTGATGTGGGAGCATCGGTGGGGGTGGGCACGTGTGGGGCAGACCCTGCGAGCACTGGACAGAGGCCAGAGTTGAGAAGGATGCACATGAGATCCAGAGCAGTCTCTCTTGCCTGAGCCTCAGTCAGCCAGCAGAGAGTGAAGAGTTGATGCACAGCCCTATTCTGGTATGTTGATCTCTTCTCCTGTTCCAGAAGTAGGATTTTACATGCAAATATATGTGTCCATTGGTTTATACCAAAAAGCTTGCTGATAGCAGGTAGAGAACCAGTTCTTCTGTGGACCACTTTCCCCTAAAGCTCTTTGCCAGTATTTAGGACTCACTTTAGCGAATGAGAATCTTGTGTCCATTGGTTATTCAGTTGCCTACTTCTGAAGAAAATTGCATGATGACTTGTTGGTTCAGTCAAGAAATTTATATAATCGTTCTTCTTGATTTGAGGCCAATTGTAATCACCAGCTTTAAAGTAGACAAGCATATAATTATGTGAAAATAGCTAATATAAGATATTTAGAGATAATTGTAATAACTGAAATTGTGGAAAATAAGATGGGGAACTGCAGAAATTTTTAACTTGCTTGTTTAATTTTGTCTCTTTTCAGTGGAACCCTTTTTTTTTCCCCCTTATGGAAAATGTAGGGTAGCCTATGAAATTTAAACACATAGGGTTTGCTAATCATTTTTTGGATTAAAAAAAGAGACTGTCTTTTTGATTAAGAACCTAAAGAAACTGTCATTCCGAGTCAATAAAATGTACTGAGAAGGAGATTCATTTTCAGTGCCTTATAGCTTCCTATAATACTGCCCCTAGGGACCCATGCATATTATTAATGACATTATCATTTTGCGTTCCTAGTAGCTAATTGCTTTTGGATAGTTCTTAGAGTGTTTATACTTGGTATTAAATTCTCAATATCGAATCAAGTGAGATCAACATGTCAGTAAATACTTTTATTTTATCTCATATTGTAAGATACCTTTCCTTTGTAGAAGCTCACTGCACCATTAGACATGGACATTTATATTTAATTCTTCTTTTAGGTAAGTAATTTTCAAAGCAATATTTTTATTCATGTGGACAGGCCTCCTATAATTTCAAGATCAGGTACCAGCTATTTACCATGCTTAGAGTTGCCTTGTCCACCACTGCACACTGTGGAGCTATTCTGTTACGGCTCGGTGTAATTGTTGATGGAAGCACTTTTAGTGGTTCTTTGATGTTTATACAGGCATGCCCGAATCGCTCGTATACTGCTCCCTGCATGATCCAGTCAGCCCCTGCCCGGCCGGTTATGTAACAAATAAGGTATGTTCTCAGAAGGGCCTCCACGGCTGTTGCTCTGTCCTGGGGAGTCAGCCTCTTATGTCTCTCAGATGCTAGGATCCCTTTGTCTGGAATGATTTCTTTACGCCTTCTATTTATTTTGATGATTTTAATGGAATGGGATGGTTTATAAGAACAAGTAGCGCTGCCTAAGGATGAGTTAAGGTGAAGAATCTAGACCCAGCATTTTCAAAATTTAGGGGTGGAGCAGGGTCAAGCACATGCCAAAAAAAGAAATTGCTATGATAGGAGAAAACAGTAATCATTGATACCATGCTTTATTCGCAGTTTTGACAACTTCAGGGAGAGTGGGAAAGTTGCTGATGAGTGTTATCATATGTAAAGCTATATATAGTAAAACCTCAGTATAATACTGCTTGCTGGTAGAACAGAACTGAAAAAGCTGGATCTGCAGCCAGAAATTTTAGCTTGTGAAGAGCCGCATCAGAAGGACTTCATTGAAAGTTTTTGTTCAGGCAGGCTCTCCGCATCTACTGCTGCTGCACAAATGCAGCCACTTTCTGGCCCACACCTCACTGGTGTTAATGGTATCTCTTAATTTAGAATACTATTTTCAAGTCTGGGTGTGGTGGCACATGCCTGTAATCCCAGCATTCTGGGAGGCTGAGGGAAGAGGATTGCAAGTTCGAGCCCCACCTGGGCAATTTTTTTATTTTTTATTTTGTTGCATTCATTTATTTCCACTGCTATATAACATTGCATTTTGTGATGAAACCGTAGTTTATACATTTTCCTGTCATTGAATGTTTGAGTTTCTCCCCCCACTCTCTCCTCCCTCTTCTTCTATTTTTTTTTTATAAGAATATGTATTGGTACATTGTCAATATACATAATGATCATGTTCATCATAGTTAATTTGTACCTGTCCATCATATATCTTGGTTCCTCCCCCTTCTCACCCCTGCCTTTCACTCCCCTTCCCCTCCTTAATTACAATAGCTTTATTTATATTTTCCCACTTTTCTTTTTCTTTTGTATTTCCCTTCCTTCCTTTCTCCCTCCTCCCTGTCTAGTTCTCTTCCCATTTGAATATTATCTTTCTTTTTCACAATATTTCTTATACATTTTTGTCCTTATTTACCCTTATGGGTTCTCATATCAGAGAAATAATTCGATACATACTCATGTGTGTCAGATTTTACTTAAGATTATGTTCTCGATGTACATCCATTTACCTATAAATGTTTCAAGTTTATCCTTTTTATGGCAGAGTAGTACTCCATTATATAAAAAAACCACATCTTCTTTAGCCATTCAGTAGTTGCTAGGCATTTGGGTTGTTTCCAAGACTTAGCTATTACAAATTGTGTTGCTCTAAACATGGTTGTGCGTATATCTCTGTGGTATGATGTTTTTAATTCTTCAGGGAAGATACCAAGAAGAGGAATGGCTGGGTCAAATGGAACCTCTAGTTGTAGTTTTTTGAGGAATCTCCACACTGATTTCCACAATGGTTGGACCAGCCCACACTCCTACCAACAGTGGAGGAGAGTTCCCAGCATTTGTTATTGGTTGATTTCTTAATAGTAGCTGTTCTTTCTGGAATGAGATGGAATCTTAGTGTTGTTTTAATTTGCATCTCTTGAATGACCAATGCTGTTGAATACTTTTTCATATAGTTATTTACCAATTGTACTTCTTCAGCTGAGAAGTGTACAGAAAACCCTGACTCAAGAAAAGGTCTGGGGCTGTACCTCAGGGCAGCATGGAAAAACAACAACAACAACACTACCACCACTATTTTCAGTTATTCTGTTTTGTTTCCTTTTGTTTGATAATTTGAATTCAAAAGAAAATATTTTGACTTCAGTTATCTACCTCATTTGACGGAGAGAGAAAGAGGATTCACTTAAACAGTATTCTTTTGCCTTAGTACAGACTAGAAAGGCTACAAGTGGCCTCTCCAGATATGCGCCCAGTAATATCTTCAATGAACAGAGATGCTACAGGGGCACGATCAGCCAAAGATGGAATCTTATATAGATTCTGTGAACTATGGGACTGATGTCTTTGTAGGTGCTTCTGTATCTACCTCTAATAAGTAGTAAATGCTTATTATTCATGCATGGGGCCCTAGACTGTGCATTTGAGATACAGACATGAATTGTGATACCCTAATTAGACAAATATAAAGTGCTGTGATAAGTGTTGTCTTTTCTATCAAAGACATAAGTACAAACTGCTGTAGAAGTTTAGAAGAGTGAGCAATTGATTATGCTGAGGAAAGTTTGGAGAAGACATCAGGGGAGATGATATTTAAACTCAACTTCTTAAAGAGTGCATAGTATTTTGCCAGGCAAAAATGTAGAAGAGCATTTCAGTCCAAAGAAATAATGTGGTCAGAGGCAGAGAAGAATCAAAGTCTGTGGTTTATCCAGGACAGCAAGGGTGAGACTGGGGGAGGAAAATGGAGTAGGGACAGTAAGAGATTATGCTAGAAAAGTGTGACAGAATTCTTTGAGGGCCAGTTCAGAAGTTGCCTAAATGGCCTTTGAGAGATTCTGTGTGAGCTATATGTTCGCTAGAGAATTTTGAATATAGTATAACTCTGTTACCTAGTGTGCCTAGGATATGGAAACGACATCTCTCCAGTTGTAAAGAATTAAGCTTTATCATTTTATTACATTCTTTTGATTTGTGACTTACTCTTGTTAATTCCTTACTGTCTTGTTCCTTGGCAGTCGGTGTCTGTGTGGGGTGGTGGAGGAAGAGTAGAGATGACTGTTTCCAAGTTCATGGCAATTCAGCAGGCCCTTCAGCCAGATTGGTTCCAGTGCCTCTCTGATGGAGAGGCATCTTGTGAGGAAGCAACTTCCATAAAAAGAGTCAGAAAGTCTGTGGACCGATCCCTTCTCTTTCTAGACAGCTGTCTGCAGCTACAAGAAGAATCAGAGGTAAGGCTACCCTACTGACTACTCCTCCCTCTTCAAACTCTCACCTACTTCCCATTCCGTGATGCCACCTGTTCTGTTCTTCCTCATGCTTCCCTCACTTTTTGGGGGGCGGGGTGCTGGAAATTGGTCAGGCCCTTGTGCTTGCTAGGCAAGCGCTCTACCACTGAGCTAAGTCCCCAACCCCGCTTCCCTCACTTCTTGGGCTGATTTACTTGCTCCTCTTTTTCTTCCCTGAACTCTTAAAAATTATTTTCTAGGATTTTATTTTATACTCTCTTTATAACACTCTGTGTTTTGTCCCCAAGCAATTGTTTTAGTAGCTGGATAATTCTAAAGTTGTATATACCATCGAGATCATTCTACTTAGCTTCAGAATTATATACTAGCTAGATTATGGCAGTAGACTGCCCTGCAAACTCAGAGATAACTGGACTCCTGTCTCATCTCCTCAAACCTGTTCTTTCCTGTGCTCTTCCTCAGTACTTTATTTCAGTTCATGGCATCCACCGAGTTCCTCAGTGTGAAAATGTAAGCTTTTCAAGGTTCTTTTTTTTCCTTACGTACATTTAATGTCCGAGTGTTCACTCCCTAGTAAGGGGAGTCAGTCTCCCTAAGTGTGTCTAGAATCTGTGTCCTCTCCACCCTTCCCACCTCCACCGTGGGCCATGACCTCGTCATCTGTGTTGACCAGTGGTTACCTTGAATTGTTCTCTCTGCTTCCATTCTCGTTTCTGTCCAGTCCATCTTCAACCCTGCTTTCTAAGAGAGCTTTGTAAAGCACAAATGTGAGCCCATTGCCCATTTTCCTGCAAGAATGTAATGACTGTACTTCAACTGTACATGGCATGGACAGCCTGCTGTGACCTAGCCTCTGCCTATTTCTTCAGCTTATTGTGGGCTGCTTTTTCCTATGGCCTGCACTCTGGCCTTTCTGAATTATTTGCAGTTCTTTGAGGCATTTGCATATTTCATTTTGTGGCTCCTGTATACAGGCCTTCTGAACTGCTTCTTATTTTCTTACCTCCAGCCATATTCCTCCTCTTGCTTCTATCTGGCTCATTTCATTTCATTCATCATCCTATAAGACTGGTCCCTGTTACTTCTGGGAAGTGTATTCATCTTTTGCTTTCCCTTTAATTTGTATGTAGCTATATTATAGTACCAATCATGTTGTGTTGCAGTGATTTCCATATAGATTTGTCTTTATTAAATTGTCCCTTCCTTAGGCTCAATTTCTGTATTCTATTTTCATATCTTCACCATGTAGCAAAACACCTGACAGAGAGTAAGCCCTCAGTAAATATTTGCTGATGGAGAATGATTACACAGGGGTGAGGGTGAACGTGTAGCAGTAGATAAGGAGGCCTGAGAGCAGAGTTAATGAAGTAGGAAAAGGATGCATTTACTAGGAGAGAGCAGAAGAGATGAGGGAACAAAAGGTAGTGATCAGTGCAGAGAATATCAGTATTTTGTTTTTAGACTATCAGTATTTGAGATAATTTATGTGGAGTAATCCTGACAATGATCAGGTTCCACGATGGCAAAGTGTTGAGAAACATTGTTATTTTGAATGTGTCTGAAAATAAAAATATAATTTGGCTAATAAATTTAGTGTATATGAAATAATTAGAGGAAACTTAGTTGTCATTCCGATTAAAACTCAGGGTTATCTGCAATAGAAGTCCACCATGGGGATCTTGCTGTGGGTCTGGACAGTTAGTGTTGGCTTGCTAACAATTGTTTCCAGCCAGTAATTGTCTTTGTATGACTAGTAGCATTTAGATAAATAGACAGCTGGGCAAGGAATGTGACAAAGGTGATTATTATCTCTCAACTGTGTGGTTGTAATTAGCCGTATCATTTCACATTACTTCTGTGTATTAGTCCAGTGATAGAGTTCCTCTCTGCATCCCTTATGCTTATGTGCTTACCATTATCTTGATATGATTATTACTAGTGCCCCTCTTTATATAATCTTAAGTGTTCCATTTTAGACAATAATTTTTATGACCATACTTCATACAACCACGAAAGTGAGTTTCCCAAATAGGGCTGTGCTAGTCTTGTGAAGGGGGAGGCCTGTGTAATTGTCTCTATATTTGCGTATATCTTTTCCTTTTTCTGTGACCCTTTTCTCCTTTTATCTGCTGGATTCTCTTATTCTGAATGCTTGTCAATGTTGAAGCTCCACAATGTTCTGTTGTGGGCTTTTTTGTCTTCTGCATGAGTTCCCTCGGTCAGGAATGGCACATGGATCTTATCCAAGGTGTTGAAGGCTGCCTGGATTCTGTTAGTCATGTCTGCCATGGAAGCAGGAGAGGGAAGTGGTGGTGGCGTTTTGTCAAGTGTCTACTGTTCTGGCCTGGGCCATTGCATTTGTGTTACCCATATCCATAATTTGAGCTTCATATATTCAGTGGTTGAGTTAAAATTGTCATTTGCACATCCCACTGACCTTAGAGTTATGCATAAAACAGAATAATCATATTGCCTCATCCTCTGCTATTTTTCTAGGATAGTTTCCTGTCTTTACTCATATCACGATCTCCCTGGATTTCCAAAACAGAAACCAGTATTCATTCTAGAACTCATCTTTATCCTCTACTGAAAAAACTAATTAGTCAGGTTGTGTTGATCCTACTTCCTGATCTGGCTTTACATTTTACTTTTCCTCTTTATCCCACTCCTACTGCCTTAGTCCCGGCCACTGTAAGGTTCGTGTTACTGAACATGGTTAAGAGCATTCAAGCCTTTTGCCCCTCAGGTTCTTCAGAAAAGCACGATCATTGGGGTGATTGAAGGTGGAGATGTGATGGAGGAGCGGCTGAGGTCAGCACGAGAGACAGCCAAGCGGCCTGTTGGTGGCTTCCTTCTGGATGGCTTCCAAGGACCTCCGACGACCCTGGAGACCAGACTGAAGTTGCTCTCATCAGTCACTGCGGAGCTGCCTGAGGACAAACCAAGGCTGGTGTTGGGCTGGGGTGCGGGCTGACCTTGCGGGAAGCAGCACAGGCATGTCGGCCCGAGTGCAGGGTGCAGTCTGGAGATGGCGCCTTCTGGTGTTCTGCTGTGTCCACTCTGTCCTTTCTCAGCAGACTGTGAGGGAAGTTTCAGTCAAGGCTGATTCAGAACGCAGAGCAGAGGTTAATTGCCATGAGTATTATTTCTTCCTCATAAGTAAGGACAGTGTTACGCTATTTCCTCTCATGTGTAGAGTACAAATACTGTTTTCTATTCATTATGACATAGTACCTGGGTGCAAATATAAAGTCATGTGTTGCTCTAGTTTAAATCAAGGAAAGATGAGGACAGAACTGGGATGCTAGTGGAATGAGGATGTGTTCTACTAAGAAGAACCTTTCAGAAGTTCTTAGATTTGAGACAGGTAGCGAAATGGAGGGGACTGGCAACACTGATAGGTTGGTTGTTAGGTTTCCATAAATTACAGGATTCACTGTGTACTGGTGAGAAGAGATCTGAAGATTCAAGGTTCAAATTCCTAGTTTCTGAATGCAGTTGATGTCGTATTAAGCTACTGTCTGCATTTCTCTTTTCCCTCCCTTCCTTCTTTCTTTCCTCCCTCTCTCTGTCTCTCTCTTGCACATGCATGCTCTTTCTTCTCTCTCTCTCTCTCTCTCTCTCTTGCTTTCCTTCTTTCTTAACATGGGTGAACCTGGAGGTCATTGTATTTAGTTTAAAAAGTCAGGCATAAAAAGACAAATATTGCATAATCTTACTCACATATGGAATCTTTAAAAGTTGATCCCCTAGAAGTAGAGAATGGAATGGTGGTTACCTGAGCCTGGAGCAACTGGAGAGAAAGTAGGGATTAGAAGATGTTAGTCAAAGACATGTAATTATGGTTTGGACAAATACGTTCAACAGATCTATGGTACACTCTGGTGACTGTAGTTAGTGATATATTGTATTCTTGTTCAGTGTTCTCACTATAAAAAAAGATATGTGAAATAATGCATTTGTTAATTAGCTAGATATTGCCATTTTACAGGGTATATATACTTCTAAACATGTTATCCATGACAAATGCATACAGTTTGATTTGTCTATTTAAAAAAGAATTGTAGTCTTTTATCTCACTTGATGTGATATTTATACTTTTCCTTCAAATATATTGTTTGTTTATGGGGTGCTGCTTTAGACTCTTAAGGGCTATTGAATAGTGTATAGCATTTATAATTTCATGCCTTTTTTTAAAAGCCAGGTGTGACACACAGTAAAGAGCATGCATGGTAGATCGAGCTCAGTGAGGTCTTACACATGAATACACTTATATAAACACCACCCAGAACAGGGTATTTTTCTCACCCCACCGTCCTTTTTCCTCCTCAGTTATAACCCTTTCTCTTGTGCTCATTACTCCCACTCCTGTGCCTGTGTCATTCTGGTACAGATAACACTCAGCATTAGTATTTCTAGTCATTTTCTGGACCTTTTTATGTTAAGTGCTCACAGATGTCTGTTACTGAATGTGAACGCTGGGATTGTTTTTCTCTCTGTGAGTGTGTAGGAAGGCCAGCTTCAGTTGGAGAGGAGTTCTAAAACATTACAGGACTCAAAGGAAACTTAGTCAGGAATACTGGTATATATATATATTTAAGGGTTCTGCGTGTTTATTATTGCATAAGCCTTTTTTTGAACTTCTTTTAGAAATCAGAGTATGTAAGCTTTTCTCTTTTAGTTCATGAAAGGGATGATGGGTAGAAAAGCAAACATAAAATATAGTTCTAGGCAGCCAGCATTGATCCCTGTATCTTGTTTTCGTGGCAGAATCTGGTTGAGAATTATTAAAACTTCCAGAATGCCTTACCCATTACCTTTGAAAACACCATTTTATCCCACAGTGCAGACTTTCTATTAACAGAGAAAAAAAAAAGCCAGCTAGATTCTTAGACCCTGTGGCTAGAGCTGACATTCTAAGAGCAAGGATTGCTTATAAATGAATCTGTGAGGAATATAGTAAATAGAATGTCTTTATTAAACCAATTATGAAAAATAATTATAGGCAAAATAGAATTAAAATAAAGAAAGTACTTGAGGGAGAAGTAAAGTACAAAACTTTAGCCTAAAAAAAAGCAAAAAATCTGTGTAGTACATACATAGACTATAAAGTTCAGTCGAAGACTAGGGAGGTTGTTCAGAAAGGATGAAATTAGTGAGCCTCTGTCTGGAGTTAGAAACTGTATTATGTGCTTTTTAAAGTGTCTCTTTAATCTTTACCGTGTTCCTGTGGAGGTATTATTGCTCTCGATTTTAAAATAAGAAAACTAAAACTCAGAGATATTAAGAGATCTACCCCAAACACAGCAGTTAAGTAAGGGGTAGAGTAGGATTCAGGCCCGAGCCTCTCTCCTGCACACCTTCAGTTCTTTGCATCACACGATGCTGTCCAGGGCCTGTCGCTCTGACTTTGGTTGTTGGTGGTCATTTTTGTTGCCTTTAATTCCCTGACCATTGGAAAGACTGATTTCATTCCTGGCATTGTCCTCATGTCACTGTCTTTATTGTTGCTTTTACAGGCTCATTTGTGGTGTTAGCCAGCCGGATGAGGTACTTGAGTGTATTGAAAGAGGAGTGGACATATTTGAGAGTTTTTTTCCTTATCTAGTGACAGAGCGGGGATGTGCCCTGACATTCAACTTTGATTACCAGCCGAATCCTGAAGAGACATGTAGGTCTTTTGAAGTTAATCTCTGTCTTATCCTTAAGTTTCTTTTATTTCCTATTAATTTTGGCCGGAGTCACTAGACAGAAATATGTGCACATAAAGGCAGTCTTTTATAAAATTCTGTCTTTTGTCTTATCTGTATGCCCTGGCATGTTGGCGCATAGAACTAGGCACTTAATACTATAAATGAGGCTCATCAGTATTTGGATGTGATTTTTGGAGTGAGCAAAAAACAAGACCTCTTCTTGTTAGCAACCTAAAAGAAGAACAGAGTGAATTATGATGAAAATCTAAGAAAAGAAAGCCTTTGAACTGCTTTATAAAGGTTAATTTGTTTTTTCACAAACGAGTTCTTGTTTGCTTTTTGCAAATCCCATCCAATTAAATTACAGGGAGACTCACCATCATCTGATCCTAGTGTTGCTTTTGCTTCCCTGGGTTCTTTTACACACTGAGATGTGAAAACTGTTTTTCTCTGCTAATATTGCTTTGAAACACTGCCATTTTCTTTTATCGTTTAGCTATTTCGAAGTCAAGGCAAACAGGTTCTAACACTTGGCTGGCAGTGGAGAAGGGCCCAGGACGTGGGCTGTGGGGAGCAGTGCCCTGAAGCACACCTAGAAAGTGTGGCCCCCCAGCCTGCCCTCTTGCTTGTCATAGAGGGACTTTCTCCTTCATTTTCCTGATTCCCTTTGAACTCTTCCACAACTACTTCCAATTAAATCTGACTAGAACCCCAGACTTCTTTAAAGGTTTGTTTTATTTCCCGCAGGTGATAAAAATTTCATTCAGAAGATGTCACACTTTTTTAAAGCAATTTGGGCATTAGTCTCAGTCAGATTACTTCTGGAAATAAAATAAATCAGGTTGATCGAGTTCTTATACATAGGAGGTCAATTTGACTGTCCTCTTAGACAGACCAGAACGTAATGTATGTGGCTAGGCATACCATTAACACTTTATACATTTTCATGACTTCATTTACAAACTAAATTATTTCCACCAGGATGGGGATAACTGTGAGTCATTCAGCCCCATGAATATGCAAACTCTAAAAACACGATACTGAGTTCTCTGGAATGAACAAGTTCCTTTTTGGCTAGAGAAAACCAACTTTCTTCATGATTAGGAAAACTGAAAAAGTTTGAACATTTTTATCAAAGAATTATTAATCATATTTGTATGATATATATATGTGTGTGTGTGTGTTGTAAGTCCTTTGCCAATTACATAGTTAAAATTCTAGAGAAATAAATTGCTGGAAATTTCACTAAATGACGAGTTTCCCAAAATGTCAGTACTTTATTCTGATTTCCCGCATCAGCGCACAAATTCACATGAACAAGCTCTGAGCTCAGTATTCAGGCCACTTCTTTGCTTCCTTTGACTTGGACAGAATTATCTTCTTGGGGCCATCTGCCTGTTCTCATTGGGTGGTTATTAAGATTGTTATCATTCATTCCCAGGATACCTCTTTTCCACCTTTTCCTGCTTGAGGCAACTGACTTTTCGTAGAGCTGATGTTTCTTTTACAGTTCCAGAAATGTTCTTCCTTAAAGCAAAGAGTTCAATAGAACAACTCAAGTTCTCATTTAACTCTGGGTAATCTGGGTTCCCCGGAAGTCTAGAGTCTCCATACAGAATACATAAATTAAAACTATATTCTACTTCAATCTACTTGGAGTGTAGGCTGTTACAAGCCCAGTTTATGTGCATATACATTGTGATAAG
The DNA here is from genome assembly GCA_004026905.1 of Hystrix cristata. Taxonomy (NCBI): domain Eukaryota; kingdom Metazoa; phylum Chordata; class Mammalia; order Rodentia; family Hystricidae; genus Hystrix; species Hystrix cristata. The sequence goes on from PVJO010010080.1 coordinate 56,587, forward strand.
GCATAGGATGACCCCAAAACACATAGGTACACACACACTGCACTTTTAAAAATCATCCCTTTATGCTAAGATTATATGTTAAGATACCTGTAACCATAATTTGCTTAAACATTGTTGGTTTTCTTAAAATGTTTTGATCTCAGATATAATAAGTCTATGTCCATCTGGGAACATATTGCTACTTTTATTTTCTTGTGATTTCCTTAGGATAAACTTTCTAGAGGTGAATTAATGAAATAATAAGTAAAATTCTTCCAATGGCTACTCCTTATCTTCATTCAAGACTTTTTATCTGTTTGTCCTTCAGTGTTACAACAAAATGGGATACAAGAAGAAATAAAATGTGAGGATCAAATAAAAAAAATTAAAACAACTGGTTGCAACCAAAAAATGACCTCATTTGAAATTAATCTGAAGGAAAAAAAGTAAGACTTTTTTTAAAGTTTGGATTTTGATTTCTGACTTTTTAGATTTTAGTCTGTTTTAAAAGTTTATGTAACTGTTCTCTTTTCAGTTTATGACTTCATAAAATATTTATAGTTGGATATTACTTAGGCCTTCTCAAATTTGGTTCCAGAAAAACTTTTGTTCTACAGAGGAGTTTGTGTACTTTGTCAGAAAGCTGAGGCTAAGTAACCATTGCTTTAGAAAAGCTATCAGAGATTAGACCAAATCCATTCTTTGGTGCCTTTTACTCCTCTTGATTACTTTAAATAAAGAGAGTGAAATAAGAATTTCCAGATAAAACATAATTGGTAAATTTTAAGGAATTTAAGTCATCTTGTTTATATACAAGTTATGAATCTTATCTAAAATATTTGCCTCGATAAAGAATGAACTAAAATATTTGTAATTTTGCGTTTGGCTAAGAGCAGTAATCAGCAGTACCAGTGAGTGGTTTTTCTGTGAAATTTGGTATACTCACCCTAGTTCTAGGTTATTGGTTTCTGAAGGGACATTCTAGGGATTGTAATTTTTTTTTTAGTAATAGTATAGACTTTAGGATTTATGAAAGAACGTGAAAATCTCAGTTCCTATATTTGTATTCTGTTGGGGCATCTTACTTGTAGGTCTGAAATGGTAAAATCTACTTCATTTAACTTCTTGAAAAATAGCCAAGAAGACTCACTTCTATTTTTAAAATGTCAGCATAATATAAATGGTTACTATTGAAATTCCCTTTACATTGTAGATTTAATTGGAAATTGGATTGTGCTCAACTCGGAGTTTTGGCAACTTGGAGGTAAATTCTAGCATTGCTGTTGACCATGTGGTGTTAGTCAAGTCATTTAATTTCTCTTTAATAGCTGGTAGAAGGGTAATATTACTTATTTTGTGCCCAGCAGCTTTCAAACCCTTTTTCTGTATTAACACATTTAATCCCTGCAGCGGCTCTGTGAGATGGGCTGAAAAACAAAGGCACAGCTAGCTGTTAAGTGCCTTGCCCAAGAGAGTCATGGGGCCAGCACTCAGACCCTGGTCAGGCAGCCCAGAACCCTCCCTCGAAACCCCCACAGTCTTCACCTGTAAAATGACAATACAAATGGCCATTCCCAAGAGTAGGACATTTCCAAGAGATGAAGTAGGACAGTGTTTGTGAAGATGCTTCGTAAACCACAGCAGTCTGTGGAAATAGAAGGTTGTACTGTACCACGTCTTCTGATGTTGCGGTGGTTCTGCTAGCAAGTGCGAGAGAAATGTCAGAACAGCATTTCTTTTTTTTTTTTTAGAACAGCATTTCTGAATATGATTTGCCTGTACAGCATGACTAGGAACGCTCAACATGAGTACGTGCAAATTTCTTTATTCCCAGACTTGGAGATTACATGTCAGAGGAAGACTCCCAAGTCTTTCTGATTTCATTGTGTTCTTTGTTAACTTAGCAGATACCCGACACCGAAAGTTTACCAGTGATGTTATTAACCATCGATAAGCCCACCAGAAGCCCAGAGTGTGGAGCTGTCATGCTCTTCACTTTCTGAAATGGCATTTTACCTCTTTGCTCAGGTACCGGGAGGACTTCCGCCCACTTGTGAAAGAGTGTTCCTGTTACTGCTGTAAGAATCACACTCGTGCATACATCCACCATCTGCTGGTGACCAATGAGCTGCTGGCTGGGGTCCTGCTTATGATGCACAACTTTGAACACTACTTTGGATTTTTTCACTCCATCCGGGAAGCACTAAAAAGTGACAGACTGGCGCAACTGAAAGAGCTCATTTGCAGGCAAGCATCTTGAGAACTGGCAAATACAAAGCTGAGTCTTTGCTTTGAGCTTGTACCGTGGTTCTAGCATGGGAAGAAGTGAAGAAATGATCTTAGCTTTATTATTTGTTTTGTTTTTTGTTTTTTGTTTTTGAGACAGAGTCTCACTATCGTTCATGATGGCCTTGAACTTACTTTGTAGCCCAGGCTGGCCTCCAACTCATGGTGATCCTCCTGCTTCAGCCTCCTGAGTGCTGGGATCACAGGCATGCACTATGACACCCAGTGTGATCTTAGTTTTAAACATTTATATTTAAGGATAGATGTCCGCTAAAATAAAGAACATCTGAAAAAAATGAATGAAGTTAAGAATGGTTCTTTTGAACTGCCCACATGATAGTGAAAAGATATCTTCTAAAGACTTAAATGGCTTAGCCAAGTTTGGTGACACATGCCTGTAATTCCAGTATTTAGGAGGCAGAGACAGCAGGATTGCAAGTCTGAGGCCTGCCTGGCAGTCTCCTGACAGCCTGTCCCAAAGTAAAAGTAAAAAGGGCTGGTGATGTTGTAGCTCAGTGGTAGGGTCCTTGTCTAGAAAGTTCTAGGCTCTGGGTTCAATCCTTAATACCATGCAAAAAGAAAAAAAAAAAAAAGACTTCAGTGGCATAGATTGATAAGAAAGAGTTAAACTATGATCTTTAAAATGTCCGGGCTAATTCTTATTAGTTGTTAGAAATTCACCTAAAGACTTTAGATGTGAGGAGACACTCTTAAAAGGGGGAGATGAAATTGTAGGGACCACTGAAAGACGAAAGGGACCTGAGGGGAGATGACTTCAGGAGTAGCATGACCTGTATGGGCACATGCCTGTTAACTGGAGAAGGAATCTGGCAGATTTGATGGCTTTCTTTATTTTGACCCTCATACTCTTGGAGGGCTCTATTGGGTACTTTTGTCTTCCATAGTGTCCTGGTAGTACAGTCACTCAGAAAGGGCTCCTGTGACTTCACCATGCTTGTGTCTTCCTATGTGGGCCTCACACAATGCTCCTGTGATCATGTGGCTCAGGTCACACCTTCATTTGGCCACTTGATCTGTTTGTGACTTGTCTTCCTAGAGCCAGTGTACTTACTGTTAGGAGCCCAGTGTTTGTGCATCTGCTTTTATCTGGTTGCACAAATGCACTGTGGTCTGCCCTCAAGGGTCATCAAAATCTAAGCACGTAGCAACTGTAGCCCTATCTCTTGTGGAGATTCATTCTCGTGTGTTCACTCAGATGAGCCCCCAAACTGGGCAGCTGAAGGATCAGTTTCAGTCCTGCTCAGTTGTGACACCTGGGTGAAGCACTTAATCTCTCCACTTCCTCAGGAATAAATGGGGACAGGCACAGCGATAGGACTAAGTAAACTTCTGAGATTCTGCTGGCTTTAAAATTTGAGGAACAAAAAGCTTTAGAGTCCTAGCCATACTTGTCATCCTTGTTTATTAATCATTATTGGCCTGATTAAAAAGCGCAGCAGTACCAGGAGGCGAGCAATAGTAAACATATTGGAGAATTTAAAGAGAAGTCCAGTCTGTGGACTCTGAAGTGGGTGGTGAAATGGCATCAGAAAATCTTGAGGCTGGGTGTCCTTCCTAGGGCCATCCTTGATCATATGTTTTTGTTCTGCCGTTACCAAAGGAGTGACATTTTTGTTGATAGTATGATGGGGAATTTTTATTTTCTTTGTACTTTTTTATATTTGCCAACTTTTAAGTAAGGACTATACATACACAAATACACATGTGTACTTTTTATAAAAAGAATAAGAAAACCAAAATGATGCCCCCTTTTTTTGTATGTGTAAGAAATACGTTTGTTTTACACTCATGTTATATTTTGTTGTTTTTCAAAATTTAGTGGGCATTACTGAACATTGTTTGTAGTTATTATATGGCTGTTGTATTTTTATGTGTTGGGAGCCAGTCAATTTTTTTCTCTTTAGTAGTATAACTTATGCCTGAATGACAGGGAGTACTTGTGGAAGCCAGAGTTTCTGTTTTCAAGGATCTGGTTGTCTTGAAATGTATTGTTTTGTACTTGTTCGTGTGTTCATATTTTTGTTCAGTGCTAAAACTCATTGTTGAAGAAGTATCAGTATATATTCCAGAATCCATAAAAAATTTATGAGTTTTATTTATGTCCAAAACACTGAAAATTCTGTTCAACACTGTTCACTATCCTGGTTCTTTTTCTTACCACATTTGAAAGATGTTTCTTTAATGCAGTAAATCTATTAGAGATAATAGCCAATAAACAGTTTTAATTTAAAAAATCTTTGTGTATTGCTTTATGTAAATGTTAGTGAGTCTATTAAACAAAATATTAAATTTCCATAGTACCAAGAATGTTCTAGATATTTCTTATTGGAAAAAACATTTTAAAAAAATACTTATTCCATCTGTATTCATTGTTTTAAAAACTTTTACACTAATATAGAATCCAAAATGGGGAGATACTATTCAGTGATATACATTATGAAGATTCAGTTACCTGTCTCCTTAAGTTACATAAGTAGCATCTGTAAGGCATGTTGGTACATAATAAAAATAATATCCATAATTTCTGGAGCATTTTAATGTTCCAGGCAGCTGAGTAAATTCTTTCTGTATGTATCTCATTGACCCTTAGAGTATGGCTGTGAGGTGTGAGTACTATTATTCCTATGTTAAGAACAAATTTCAGGAAGGCTGAGTTAGTCTCCTTGAAGGTCTACCAAAAATTTTAGAGAAGTGCAGTATTTTGCCTAAGCATCTGTCTATCCCTTTTCAGCTCCCAGGTTAGACCGTAGCTCCAGCTGAGGAAAACTCAACAGTTAGCCATTGCGCTAAATAGATTCTTATTTATTTTGACTTGCTCCTGGGTTAAAGGGGCAGAGAGAATCAAGGACTGACAAGAGGGTGTTGGAACTGAATCAATATAAACTATATGGATAATTGTACAAAGGGATCTATTAGGTGGACTTATAGGATCAGAGGTGGAAGAATCAAAAATGGATGTCTGTGCTTGGGAGAGCTGGAGGACCCAGTAACAGTTGAAGGTCAAGGCACAAAAGCTCACCGTAGGTCACCCGTGAGAGTCTGCACTGGAAGGCTAAAGAAACTGGAGATGATGTCCAAAGGCAATAGTGAAGATCGGCAGTCTTCCCCTCAAAATAAGGGCCACATTTCCTTATTCTTTCCCTTTGTATTCTGTCCAGAATCAAGCCTATTGATAGTGGAAAGACCACTATCATGTGGGTCTTTCCTCCTCAGTCTGGCCTGCACGTCAGTCATTCACAGAAATGCCTAGAACGTAACTAATCTGCTAGGAGATTCTTGCTCAAGTCAAGTTGATGCATCAGAGTTAACAGTCACAGAGGGTTACTATTCCATTGGGGAATAGCTGGCACCGGCTCATGCAGCCCACAGTACCATGCTGGCACCTGTAGATGCTCACCACTGGTCATCGCTGACCCCTAATGCCCCCGCCCCATCCCAGCTGGGGGCTGACCCTACCCTGAAGAGAGTTGAAAAGGTTTGGGGATTTTGAGTAGTATGAAAATCTCAGGTAATCAGTAGTAGGGTTTTTACATATCTTGAGGGAGGGAGATTTTGTTATTCTCTGGAATAAAGGGAAAATATTTTTTAAAACCAAACACTTGTATAATTAAAATATTTTAATAAAAATTTCAAACAAAGACCATCAAAGGGTCAAGGCTAGAGTGTGAAGCAACTATCTTATCATGGTTTTTGAATTTCTTTTCTATAGGGGAAGCTTACTGAGAAAGCACAGAGTTAAATGATTATCTTGTGCCTTCCTGATTGGGAGCAGACTGCTCTCTGCAGTTTGATTAGTCTTGCTTGTAGTTATGGGCTTACAGCTTATTAAAACTGACAGTGCTGTGGAGGGCAGGGAGCTTGGAAGGTCAAACTCACATGCTGAGCCAGCCACCAGCAAGGCTCTGCCTTTACCTAAAGGTTTGGTATAATTGGCATTCGTTAATATCCCTTTTAATATCTTTCAACCTTCATGTCTCTTCCTTATTGTACATGTTTTCTCTCTTCCTCATTTGATTCCCAGGTTTATGACCACAAATCTCGAATAACAGTGGGCAAAGAAGAATGAAGCTATCTCAGTGTAAGCAATGTGACTGTGTTCTCATGTATCGTTGCTGTAACAATACTGGTTTATACCTGCGGTCCAGGTATAATTACTAGTGTCACTCCTCCGCCTTATTCTCAGATATGCCCTAGTTTGGAAAAGTTATGTGGTCACCCTGATGTAAGTAGTAGAGATGATCAAGCTAGAGAGCAGGTGCCCCATCTAAACAGTACAGCTGCTACACACATCTAGCTAATTGCTGCTGTGCGTCCAGTGCTGTCAAATAGTCCAGACTTCAAGAGAAGCCAAAAATCTGGGTCCTCACAAATTGTAAATGCGGATCAATTTTTAAAAACTATCCTGCTAGCCAAACAAAATTGAGGGGTGCCCACTTTGTAACCTCTGGCTTAAAATCTGGAGGGAAGGCTTTGACATCTTTACCAGTTAAAAATTTCATAAAATATACATACAATGCACCAATAGTTTCTAGTTCCTGCAGCTGTTTACAGATTCTCACATTAAGAGATCTGCATGTTGTCCCATCTCCATTGCACGATCCCCAGATAACTCCCAGAACTATTCTAGGCTGGCGATAAGGGAAAGTATGCATCAGCTCGTTCAATCAATTTTATGGGTGAAAAATTTTAGACCTGGAGAAGAAAGACTAGCAGTTGGCTGTGTCTCACCTCTTAAGGAGTGTCCTACTCTGTTCAGGCTGCTTTAACATAGTACCATAGACCGAATGGCCTATAAACAAATTTATATCCCTGTTCTGGAAGCTAGAAGTCTGACATCAGGATGCCAACATGGTTGGGTTCTGATGAGGGGCTTTTTCTGGGTTGCAAACTCTTGTGTTCTTGTGGTATCGTCACGTGGTAGCAAGGGGGCTAGAACATCCTTTGGAGTCTCTTTTATTTATAAGCACACTAATCTCATGAGGGCGTCACCCATCTGATCGAAATTATTTCTCAAAGGTCCCAACTCCTAATCCCATCACATCAGGGGTTAGGATTTCAATGTATGTGTTCGTAACAAGGAATTTAAACATATGTCCATCTTCCTAGTTACCATCTTGGCTCTTCTACATCTCATCCCTATTTTCTGCTGGGTCTGTTACCTTTCAGGTTTTAGCATCAGTTTCCCTGGACTCACTTTCCAGTGATCCTTAATGCTGTCACAAAACCAGCTGGTGAAGGACATAAAGGTTCCTGTTGCACCTTCCAGCATTAGTCCTGGCTGGCACAGTGAGATCTCAATTACTGTTTGTCAAGCGAACAGATATTCTCAGAGTATGTAGCTGAGGCATTATCTTCAGGGTTTAGCAGCCAAGTGCTAGTTGAAAGTGACTTGCACAGCAGTATGTGGTAGGACTTAGGCTGTATGTCTTATCAGTGGTAGTTTTATCTCACTGTATGCTAGGTAAGCTCCCAGTGACCTTGCATATTGTTATTATTATTTTCTTTTTTCTGTTACTCCGTTCCATGTTCCATTACCCTCTTTAATGCTGACCTCAAAGCAATTTCCCCTGCTCTGACGAGAGGAACTCGGAGTGAACTTCTCTTTTGTTCTCATTCCTCACAATCCACTTTGAGACCAGGCCGAAGTTGCCAAGGAGTTCAAACAGCCCCATGCTCCAGCAGTATGAATCAGAGGGATTAGCCCCTCGCTGCCCCAGCTTCACAACGTTCACTTCTGTCTCTGAACTACTCTCCCCTGCTGTCTGCTCCTTTGTCTGAGAAACACATTTTCCCTTATTATCACCTGTTTCCTGCCTGCTTTGGATGGCTTCAGCTTGGCTCTTAACAAAATCAAGATGTTGCTATTAACGGTCTTCTATTTCTTAACAGCTTAGAGTCACTTCCTTTTATTTAGTCCTTGTTCCCTTTGCTCCCAAACCACACAATAATCTGTGCTTCAAATAAAAGTTTTATGGCCATTTCATAACCACTGCTTTATAGTTGCTCTCAAAAATGCACAAGAGGAGGAGATAAAAGTAAGGGGAGGGAAACCAAAAGGTGAAGGGGTGAGGGGTACTCCAATAATTGAGAAACAGACAAGCCTCTTCAGGACTTGTCAGTGAAGAAATTAGGTAAATTTATCGCTCAGGTCTGAATGCTGCAAGCTTGGTGGTCTGGTGAAGTTTTTCTTTAATTTTTATGGATGGATGGAAAGGTGGTCTCTCCTCTGAGGATTCGTTTTCTTTCCAAATACTTAAAATGTTGTTTTGGAACTCTCCCAGCATCATTTATGTTGCTCATAAATGTTGCTCATTTTGTAGAATCCAATTACATGATAGATACAAGTTTTTTCAATCACATCCCCCCTAAAGCTAAAATATTTACCCACATTTTCTAGCATTTTCCATTCCCTACTCATTTATTATTGTTTCAGTTTAGCCAACTTAAATAACATTTCCATCACAATTCCATTTATTGTTCTCTGTAATGCCAGCTGAAAAAAATGCAAACAATGCAGATATACTCAGTTTCCACACAGTAATTACACATCAAAAGAGAAGAGAGCGACAGAATATGTTAAATTTTTCGTTCTTATCTTTTATCTGATTTTGGTTAAACTCTCCCATTTCATGTTGTTTTGTAGAAAGTTTCTTGCAATTATGTACTAAAAATCAGCTCTACTTTTCTATTTGAATATTTAGTTATTACCACAAATCCAGTATGCCAAAAACCAAATTTACTCTCCATTCTTCAATCCAACTAGTTCTCTACTTTAACTTTCTTGCCTGATCCAATGGCACCAGTCTTCCAGTCAAATCCAGCAGGAAAAGTTATTCCTTGAAGGAGTAATGCAATACATAGATGGGATGAGTACAAGATACTACAAGGAGACATCAATAAGTCTTGGTGGTTAATTCAGAGGATGCAGTTACGGCATAATTCAAGGAAGATCGCCACCCATCCTGCCCTCTTCCCGTTCCTGTCACCTCTAACTCCACCTTCTTCTTCCATTCAGTGCTACTAGGCTAAGCATTCATAAATGCCTTCACTGAGATTGTCCATTACTAACAGCCTTCAGTGGCTCCTCAATGCCATCAAGCTTGCAGCCTGACTTTCTTGACCTGCTGTAATTTGATCCCTTCCAGTTGCTATGGG